>JAVXUO010001039.1:0-55487 GCA_033065855.1 Escallonia rubra | reverse complement strand
GCAATTACTGCTCTATCACAAGGTGAATATGCTTTGATAATAAAATTAGCCTTAAATTTCGTACGGTCGAAATTCTAATAACTTATTTCTTGTTATGAAAATAATAACTTGCACCAAATTCCATTATTTGCTCAATCTTGTACTTGGCTTCCTGGTGTTTAAATATCACTAACTAGTACCTTAAACTCTCAATTCTTGTCGCAAATTACTTGAAGTATAATATATGTAACGTCGTTAGAGCTTATAACTGAATGTCAGTAATGATGCCAGTGACAATAAAGCAAATTTTGAATAGCTAACTGTAACGATTTTCAAAGAGATCGCATGCTATTACTCCCCCAACACAAATGAAGTCCAAACCTTTAATTGTTGCATAGTTTTGGCAAAAAAAAAAGCAAATACCACTTTCAAGCTTGGGATAAATTTGTTTTGGCTGTTTCACCATGAGCCTGTTTGAGATTAATTATAGAAATTAGTTTTTAGACTAAAACAAAAACAATCTTCAAAATCATTTTTTATCAAAATTTACGTCAAATTAATTATTGTTTGAAAAAAGTTACAAAAGTTCTTATTGAAAACTATAAAAAGTGTGTTGAATAAGAAATGTTGAGAAACAGTTTTAATGTGAGAAAATGATCAACAAGAGTATCAAAGAGACAAATTATGTTATTGTCCAGCACATGAAAGATTCTCTATATACTGTCGTTAATGTTCTTATCCTTTTGTACCATTACATCTCCTATAAATGTACATAAGTTTGAAACAAGTGTAAAGAGTTAAAATAGAAATACGCATGAATAGCTCTGTTTTTTTTCGAGATCAGTGAACCCTAAAATGAACGGTCTTAAAAATGCTTCCGGTATCTTTTTTTAGCTAACGTTAAGATAACTTTTCTCTAAAAATGTATAAAACCAAAAACAGTGAAACACTGGTTTTAAACATTTTTTTTTAATTTTTGGAAAAAGGTATTTTCAATATTTTTATTATTTTGCCAAATACCGAATAATTTTGACTGTTTAAACTCAATTAAACCTCTGTTTATTGGCTTGGGTAAAAAGCTACACATTTATATGTTACCACCACAATTTTACAGCAGAGGCTCACTGTAAAATTCAGTCCGATATTGCCCTCGTCACATTTCTCTCTCAGAACGCTCTCTCTCTCTCTCTCTGTGAAGCAAAGGCCCGTGTAGCGAGCGTCTTTGCTTTCATCGATCGAACCACTCAATTTCGCATACGAAGGTGAAGCCTTCACTCAATTTTGCTCCTCCCATCTGATCTACTTTTATGTATGCATTGTTTCTCCATTGAAAATGAAGGTCTAGGGTTTCGATTCGAGTTTTTTTTCTCAGATCTGTACCTAAAGTCTTCACTTTGTCCGTGTACGTCTTAACGAGGACTATGCAAGCTTTGGTTTTTGACCTTTTTTTGGTTTAGTGATTGTTGTAGTGGCGGTCAATCCTGTGGTGGTTAGGGTTTTTTGCTGTACTGGTGGTCATGTTAATCTGTTAATTTTTATGTTTCAAGCGCGTTATTGTGAAAATGTAATTTCCGTGGATTTAGCGGAAAAAGGGATGCTAGGAATAAGTAATCTGGAATTGCAAGTAGCGAGTGAATTTGCTGTGCGTGTAAATTGCGCTCCTAGTTGTTGTGCACTTTAACGGGGCGCCATTTGTTGGGGTTTTGGAAGTACATTCCACTTTCGCAACAGTTTAGTTCGGGTTGTTATAGATATTGCTATTCAGACGGCGTCCATTTGACGTTCTCTGTTACTGGACTGTTGGTTGCAATTTTGACGCTCATTATCAGGAAGGGAAGAAATGGAGGAAATGCGTGGGTGGGGTGGGGTTTGGCCGTGAGCAGATGAGAGAACAAGGGGAAAGGATGTTATTGTTTATGCATTTGGTACCTTTTACTGCTTTTCAGCTGTCTCAGTGAAAAGAGGAACACTAAAGGTTTCTACTGCACATCAACATCGCGTGAGAGTTGGAGAGTGGTGTGAACTAATGTGTTCCATTCTTTAGTAATTTAGTTCATTAAGTGTAATGGTACAAGCTAGTTGCTAATTTCTAGTGATTAACGGTTTACTAAGGGTTTTTTTAAAGGTTTTCTTCATTGTTACAGGGTTCGGGCTGCATTCCAGTTTCCAGTAGAAATAGTTAATTTCATGGTGCCGTTAACAGTTAAATGATTAGTGTCTGCTGTTTGGATGTTTTGGTAACCACATGCAGGCTTAATTTTGAGAGTTGATGGCGTCCAAGTTGCACCAGTTGCAATCTAAGGCATGTCAAGCTACACAGTTTTTGTCCAAGCATGGCACCACCTACTACAAGCAGATGTTAGAGCAGAACAAGCAGTTCATCCAGGAGCCACCCACCGTCGAGAAATGCAACGAGTTGTCCAAGCAGCTGTTCTATACTCGTCTTGCTAGGTTATTTTTCTATACCCTTTTACTTGGCATTTGACCTTTGTTTACGTAATTGGTCCCTGTGTACTTATAACTCCTTTTTACTTCAATGTCTGAAGCAACTATGATATCATGGAGCTTGTATAGCAACATTTTGTAGTGTATTTAGCTATGTCTTGACATACACTGTAATAAGCTATCCCTCATTACAAAGTTGTAATCTTTGAGCCCCTTCATCAATATTTTAAATCTAATTAATCATTTTGTAATATCTCTCATCTGTTAGTACCACTGAGATGACCAGTGTTCTGTTCGAGTATGTGTGCGACTGTTCGTACATTTACAGACAGTTAGTTGCAAAAACTTGTACAATTTCTCAGTAGCATGTGATGGATTTCAAGGCATCTATTGTCTAGATTTGCAGGGGTGCATTTTCAATCTATTACGTGGAAAAGCATCTTTAAGAACTTAGGAGGCTGTGTATAATGGAGTTTATAAAACATTTGAAGCCCTGCGCCTCGTGTTATAATTGTAGCTAATTTGGCTTGTTATTGAGAAAATTAACTAGAGAATGTGATATTTACCTCGCATCACATCTGTCATATGCATACTGAGCTCCTGTGATTGTGTGTTGGTAGCCATTATAAAATTTGAAAGTTCATGACTACGTGCTTGTGTCTAAAACAAGTGGCCTTTTTTAGTGACTTGTGCTCTTTTTGCGTGTTAAGTTGGTATTCATTTTAGTTAGACCTGGCAAACGGGTAACCCGGCCGGGTACGGATAAATTCGGGTTGGATAAATTTTACCCGACTTTTTCGGGTAACTTTTTTAGGAATCCGTACCCTACCCACACGGGTAGGGTATTACCCGCGGGTAAATGACCTATTTTTTTATTAATTTTTATTTTTTTATAAACAGATTTTCATTACCTTATTTTGCTAATTAATTATTACCGTTAGCCATATTCTTTTTCCTTTTGTTTCTTTTCCCTTTTTTTGCCTTGGTCAATTGCAATTTGCAAGCATCAACTGATTCAACTCCCAGTCCCCAAAGTCCCAAACCCTAACCACAATCCAAAATAATACAATCAAACGTAAACACATACATAATCACAAGCATAAAGTTCTCCATCGGCATACCCAAACCCTACCCACAATCCAAAATAAGACAATTAAAAATCAACAAAATACATGATCACATTCACATGCATTAACTAGAAGATTGACGGCCGTCCGTAGTCGATCTGAGACTGAGAGAGAAGACATCAAAGCGGCGGCAGCAGCGCAGGAAGGTCGCGCCGGCAGCAGAGTACGAAGGTCGGGGTGGGCGATCGGCGGTCGCGTTGAAGAGTGAGGGGTCCGAGAAGGTTGATGCCTAGGCTGTCGGAGATAGATCTCGGTGAGGGAGCTCACAGTCGGCGGTCGATCTCGATCTCTACTGTGAATATGTGATAACTGATTGACTGAGGGAAGAGGGTAGAGAGAAAGGGGCGGTTGCGGCGGAGAAGGATGGGGTGGTGGCGCAGAGATGGAGAGAAGGATGGGGCGGTTGCGGCGGAGAAGGATGGGGCGGTGGTGGCGCAAAGATGGAGATGGGGCTGGGGCGGCGGCAGAGAAGAATGGGGAAAATACGAAGAGGAGACCAGATGAGAAATGAGAGAGGTTAGGGGATTAGGGCATAAAGAGGATATATATATAGTATGAAAATACGGGTAAACCCGGGTAACCTGTACCCGACTCGTAAAATACGGTTCGGTTCGGGTACGGTTATGATTTTCACGGGTAACACATATGTGTACCCGTACCCTGGATTTTTGACCGGTTACGGGTCTACCCGCGGGTACGGGTAGAATTTTGCCAGGTCTAATTTTAGTCCAGCTACAAAGTCACTTATTTGGGTCATGTTTGCCGTGAAGATCGTCCAGGAATACCTTTCATTTATACAATGGGTAACAGTTAAAACAAATATAAAAATAATTGTGTGGTGTAATATTCTTAAATCGACCTTTATGCATCGATATGCTTGTGTTGATGTAGGCATTTTTTGACTTTCAGTGCTAGGTTATATGACATCAAATGTTTGCATCACATACTATGAAATCATTGATACACCACTACCCGGGTGATACCCGCCCATCAAAACGAGATCCGCTAGCTAGCTAAAGGTGTAATCTGTGTGATTCAGAGTGGTGGTATGGTCAATAATTTTTTTCATTGTTGCACGCCGGTGATTGTAACTGAGCAACAAGTCTGAGCAGCATACTGCCTCCTCCTTGAACACCTCCTCCCAACCCATACACACACCAAAAGAAAAAAAATATATATCCCAATGCTTGGTCGTGTCGGTGAATGTTTTAGTTATCAATTGATAATTGATTAAGTCATATGGCTGTCTCATTCTCAGTTGCAGTTTTAGAGGTTCAAGTATGCATAATGGCTGAGTTGTTAAGTTATTAAGTATTGGGCATTCTTATAAGCCAATTTTTTAAGTTGGAGGTGACTTTTGACTTCATTTTTATCATAAATACTGAATAGCATGGAAGATCTTATATGACCAACTGTTAAATGTTGGATTCAATTGTTAAATATGATAGGAAATTATTATTGGAGAATTTATTAAGGGATACTTTTTGTAGTTTTCCCTTAATGTGTTAAAGCCCAGGTGTATTTCATCTGAAAACTCAACGAAAGTCATTCACGTGTCTTATGCTGATAAAGGGTAATTTGTTTGTTATATGAAAATTAGTGGGTGAAGAAGTAAACAAATTGCTATAGTCTCTTGTCATCTCTTTCCTTGTTTCCCGTTGCTCTAGGATAAGTTCATTCACATTGTAATTTGTCTCCTGAACACGTAGAATGACCGAGATACATTACATCTAGGTTACTTGCGAGTCATGCAACTACCTACCCGTGACTATTTTCTGAATGGACGTTCTCTCAAGGTTGAAATTGAACTGCTTTATTAACTGTAGGGCCCATGTTAAAAATGAAAGTATCAGGGTTTACCTGATTTGGGTGCACAGCTCATGGTTGATTGGTATTGATGTTATATTCCTATACACCAGGAAAACTGAAATTCTGAATTTGATTTTTCTTGCACCTCAATTAGCGGTGAGCTTCCGTCCAGGGAAGGGAAACATTTACACTGTTGGACATGGTTGACTGTTTCTATCATAGAGAGGAGTGTTGTTGATGCTAGCATTTTTTTTTGTGCCTTGAAGCAATCCACCTAATTGGCAGAGGAATTAACTTTTTATGGTACGCTAATTAGTAGCCTGTTACGATGGCAGTAGGTATGTAAATTGTACGTGAATACACTAGAAGCTCTAATGTGGGAAGACTGGTTTTCAACTGCAAGATTTCTGAAGTATCCTTTGTTCTGAAGTTAATGGCTGTTAAGTGATCCACGTGTTTCTGCTTGAAGATATCTGTCTCATATGTTTCTGTTCATAATCACCGTTCGCTAATCATCAGTTGTGCCATTCATTTCTACGTTTGCAGTGTTCCTGGTCGTTATGAGTCATTCTGGAAGGAGGTAGATTATGTCAAGCACTTGTGGAAGAACAGGCAGGAGTTGAAGGTCGAGGATGCTGGCATTGCTGCTTTGTTTGGGATGGAGTGCTTTGCGTGGTATTGCGCTGGTGAGATTGTGGGAAGAGGATTCACATTCACTGGTTACTATGTCTGAATACAATCACTTGGTTAAGAAGTGTTTGGGGAAGACTTCACCTTATCAGTAGAGTGATTTGAATCACTGGCACTTTATATGCAAGATTTTGTTTTTCTGCCATATTTTTGAAGCTGAGGAACAGTGCTTAAATTTGTTTGCCTCAATAATCGGCATTGTGGTAATTTCTTTTCCCCACTTGAGCTTTAATTGCTGTAAGCTATTGCTACTACTCATCTATATTTTCGGGTCCTAATTCTCAGTAGTTGCTACTTTGCCACATAATCCCACAACTCTGCTGTTGCGATCACCTCAATCCCGTGATTCAAATCTCTCGAATAAATTATATGTTTATGCTATCTGGATGACACACTGTTCTTGTGGGAGTGAATGTTTTTACCTTCTTTCTGGCGTGCTTGAACTGCGTAGTTTATATGCGGCCGAATGGGCGTTGTGAAGAGCTTGTTAGAGCAGTCTCTTGTTTGCTGGTAGTTTGTGACTGGGTAGTATAGGTGGCGAGGAATAATCGAAATGTTGAATGAATTTGCTAACAGTGGAATTTACGATGTTACAGATATTCAGCGCGCACCATACGTGTGTGTGTGTTTATGATGGATACGCATTTGTTCTCAAGGGTGTTAGCAGCTTTTCTTGTTCGTCATCCCTGTTTAATTGATCAGAAAGATCGAAATTCAATGTCGGATTGCCACCCATATAGTGTGTATTCTCCAAATTAGCACACATCTTCGTTGAACCCAACCTAGTTTGTCCGTTTCTTTTTCTTCGGACAAATGAAACCAGATCCGAATTGATCAAAGTCGCGCCCGGTCTATCGCGAATCTAGATTTGCAATGTGTTATAATTTCACCAGATACGGAGTCGTCGAAGGAGGGGAGAAGCCGGAAGTTCATGAGATAATTGACGAAGCTTCTTTGCTTTCACGGGAAGCACAGAGAGTTGAAGAAGCTTCCTTCCCTTCAACTCGGATCTCCTCTTTCCTGCTCCGATGCCTCATCCAGGCCAACTCCCTCGACCAACCGAGTTTTTGCCTGCTTTCATAGCGTCACATGGACCATAAGTTTCAGTTCCTACATATTTATTTAATATATAAATAAATGAATATCTGGTAAAATTTTTTTATAAATTATACGTAAAAAAAAATACCGTTCGATATCGTCTTAAATTTTTCATCAATAATATACATCTCTAATATTCATTCATTGGCTAACTAAAAAATATACATATTTTTACTAGCAGCTCTAACAGAATTAACAGTTTAGTAATATAGAGTTTCAATTACGTTAAGTTTCAAATAAAATAAATAGCTTATTCAATTGAATTACATCATCTAGGCTTATCCCCTCTTTAGAACAATCTCATTGGCAAATTATTATCTAAGAATAAGTTGATTGTTTAATAATAACGACTTCAGGAAAAAAAATTAGTTGTTTTGTGTGTGTGTGCACGCGTGTGTGTGCTCGCGCACATGTGTGTAAAGCAGTGCATTATATAGATGAAATAATATGATCAAAACTTTTAGGTATAAGTAAATCAAAGCTAAGTGAATACAGAGGTTTTGATAGGTATAAAAGAACTTATAGAGTATTTATTCTATTTAATCTTTGTATGGTCCATTTACAAAATTTCTAATAAAATTTGCTACTTTTACATTTTTTAAGGAACCAGTACAAAACTGAATATCTCGGCCGGTACAGGGCCGGTACGTAGTTCTCGGCCGGTATCTCCTGTACCGACTGGTACAATCGGTACAGAGCGGTATTTTGAGCGGTACAAAATATAAAGGGTACCGTACCAGTAGAAGGTAAAAACGGTACATACCGGCCGGTACGACCGGTACTGGTACGATATTAATAACTATGGTTCCTACAGTGTTGCTCCATTTAATATATAAATGAATATCTGGTAATTTTTTTTTTTTGAAATTATAGGAAAAAAAAATATATAGGCTGTCCAATGGAGGTGTAAAACGCTTCAAGTTCATTAATTGCTACTTTTGATCTTTTGCGCTGCATATGAGAGTGACAACTGTTAAAATACTCATTGAAAAAGTTCATACTTATATGTTTAGCAGCAGTAACAAAATTAATAGTGATAGAAATAATAATACGATAACGTTATACATATGAGAGTGATAGAAATAATAATATGAAAAAGTTTATACATATGAGAGTGACAACGTAAATTTATGTATATCTAGAGAAGGAGATTATGGTCGTTAGAGACAAAAACTGGGGAAGAATATTAAGCTTGAAAATTTATCTGATTGGTTAAAATTTTAAATGACCAAAAAAGAAAAAAAAATGAAAATTAACACTCTCCTTTAACATTCATCCAAACCTTTGTTATTTATAAAATTCTGATTCGCCGCACATTTTACCGGGTAACGTCATCGAAGATGGAACCACCAATCAGAATCAAGCAAACACGCAAAACACTCGGAAATTATTACCAAACAACGACGGAGGAAGAAGCAGAAAGGAGACGTAGGTAGAAGTACTCCTTTCTCCCTCCTCCTCCCCCTCTCTGCCGGCCGTCAAAATCGGACACATACAAAAAATGCCGCCGCCGAGATTCGCGGAACCGTTCGTCTGCATCGTCGTCATCTCCTTCCTGATCGCCGTCGCTGAATCTTCCAACGCCTCTCAGGTTACGTTCTCTCTCGCATTGTGCTCGCTCCGTTTCTTAATTTCTGTCCCTTTCGCGTTCTCGCTAGTTTCTTAAGACCGAATTTCAACGTGTAAGCATTGAGATGATCTCGAGTTGCAATTATGAAATTAAGTAAGATTTGTTTGACGAGTCAAAGCAGCATCTTGTTGAGTTTCATTACGTGAATTTTGCAAAATGAATGCGTTGGATCTAGATCCTACTATTTAACTTCTCTCAATGAAATTGTAGGTGAAATGCAGCAAATCGTGTGTGGTGCAGGACTGTAATTGTAAGGCCTTTTTTTTTTTTATTCTGAAATTATTTACTGGAAATTTCTATCTTCGCGGTCTCAAATGCTAGTTCACGCCTCATTAGAAGCCTAGTACTTTGTCACTGATGAACTTAGGGGTGATAAACGAGGGCGTGAGCCGTGAACTGAAAATAAACACTCCCTTTGTTTTCTTTTAAGGAGAATATGTTAGTAATATCTTGATTTCTGTTTGATGGATTTATTTGTATAACTTTGATGCTGTGTTAGCTTTTGGGATTAGGTACGGGAAATATTGCGGAGTTGGGTGGAGTGGATGTCCAGGTGAAAAGCCATGCGACGATCTTGATGCTTGTTGCAAGATTCACGACGAATGCGTAGAGAAATTTGGTATCTTCCTCAACCCCCCACCAACACACTCACACATGCGCATGCAAAAAATTTCCCTTTTTATCAGGGCTTGATTGGGAATTGGATTCAGTACTAGAAATCATTGACCAGCCACATTTTCTTGGTCGATTTTGTTTGCTTAGTGAATTTTAACATGTTCCTTGCCTGCATTTAGTTCTTTAAATGAATACTTTTCTGTATTCGTTGTTTTGTAAGTTGATAATTGAGGTAATTTGGGATGTCTAAGTAGTTTAGGTTTGAAAGTGACGTTTGTTTGCTCTTATATTTTGTGTTTGCGGAAATCAAGTACATACAAGGAGTTAGTTTAAATTGTAAATGTGGTCAATTTTTTAAAACGAAGGGCAAATGTGATCATCCTGGTAAGTGAAACTTTGATAGTGAACCATTCCGTGGATAATAAGATATGGACAACGGTTTAATACGGTTGTTAACTCTTTGTGTTTGTTGCTAAACAAGTCTAAGATTGCACTTAAAGGGGCAAACTTGGTATATGCATTTGCACTTTTTCCATGTAGTTGAGGAAGAACATACTTGATTAATGCGGAGAACCTCTTTTCCACTATCACAGATGCTTGGCGGATTTATTGTCAATTAGTTAAAGGCGGATTTATGGTCCACCTATTTTTTTATGTGTTGAATTTGTGGGCATCCAACTTTGTTAAAAGTTATTTTAGGTACTTGGTTGTAGCCCTAAATGCCTAAAACTATGAGAAGTGGAGTCACTGTTTTTGGTTGAAATAGGTCGATTGTATGCCTCAAGCTATCTTATCTAGTAAACACATGAATGATCAACTTCCCATAAGTTGAACGTAAACGATATTTTTGGTTCCATTCTTATGAAGAGTATGCGCAAGCCTGAGGTCATGTACGTCTCCGTCTATTTCCGGATATGGAATTATTGTTGCGATAAAAGAACAGAAGACTTGCTTATGTCTTTCTATTCTTCATTTTATTTTTCTCTAGTTCATTCATGAATGTTTGTATATTTGGATTTGATTCTGCTATCTTAAGAGTTTCATTCGTACAATCATTGACTAATCAAGCTTCTTGATTTTTTCAGGCATGACTAATGTGAAGTGCCATGAGAAGTTCAAGAGGTGCATAAAGAGAGTTCAAAGATCTGGAAAGGTTGGGTTCTCTAAAGAATGTCCCTATGACACTGCTGTGCCCACAATGACACAGGGTATGGACATGGCAATCATGTTTAGCCAGCTGGGTCCTAAGCTGGAACTCTAATTGGGTAAGTCACAAGTTGACAGCTAGATGAAGATTGAAATCCCCATGCATTGCAGTCCCTGTTGATTCAACTGCAATTATTGAAAATAGAAAATTTGAAACCATTTACGAAGGTCCATCTAATTTTTCGCTGCACTGTTTGAGTCGATCAGTGGAGCTTTGCTCATTGTTTCTTCTTTTTCTGCACTGTATGGGAATGAGAAGTACTAACTACAATTCTGTTGCACGAACTTTGATCTCAAATGGCTATGTTTCCTGAAAACTTCCTCCCCATCAGCCACCCCCTTTCCCTGTTGAAGGAAATCAAACAACTACAAGCCTGCATTATTCAAGAAGTTGGCCATCTCTGAACAAACTTACGAATATCCTACAGACATTTGTTACTACATTCTGGCTTGTATTGATTCTAAGATGGTGTTTATCAGGTTAGGTTGCATAACAGGAGCCATTCAACTTGAGAAGGATTACACTTTCACATGCAAGAGAATGCTTTCGCATTACATTAAAAGTCACCTCTATTTGTTGTTCGAAATTTTGTTTACAGTTTCTAATTGTCTGTTTTTCTCCCAAGAAAGTGTGTGAAGGCCAAATTTTGGCATTGGTCAAATATTGTTCACAAACGCTTCTTTGACTTGATGATGAGCATGTTCATACTTCCATGGTAGCCCTCATGGTAGAGTAAAAATGCCATCTCCTGGGCCTGGCTATGGCCACTTGCGAATTCAGTCCCCAGCAGGAGTCCACTTCGGTGACTCTTATTATGGATGGAAAGGAAAGGAAAGCAAAGTTTTTAAGAAAGAGTTCATAAGAATCAAAAAACAAGGTTGATGGCGATGCAAAACATCTTAGTGAGTGCGGGAATGAAATTATTTGGATGAAATGCATGCACGAAAACAGTAGGGTGGAGAAGGGTTTAGCTTCAGAATTGCGTTTAAAAATGAAATGATGAGGTAAAAGCGATAGAAATGACGTGGTGTAATTGGCTTTTAGATGAACGAATTTAATATCATTGTGTTCTTGAGTTTAGGGGTAAAATACTGTCAATAAGTTAGTTTTGACAAAATGCACAACCGTATTTAAAATGTGAAATATAAGTGTACTAAATTCTCCCCATTAAAATAATAAAACTATTATTTGATACTTGGACCGATGACTATGGTCTAGAATGACTTTAGGACACTAAGCATGACATGTGGATTCGTAATCTTTCAAACACGTGTGTTTCTTGAAGTTGAGTGAACTTTGGAGTTAACTCAGATTTTTTAATTATATTTTTGGAGCTAATATTTTCGTACTTTGATAAGCATTTTATTAGCTTTCCAACATAAAGAACATATCCTCAATATGATTTTTCTAGAGTAAATTAATAGGGTGACTTTTTTTAGAAAACCAATGAAGTCGACTCTATTGAGACTTTAGGCCTCCAAAAATAGATTGTAGTCCATTACATTAAACTACAACCGACTCTAAGCTTAAGGATTCGAAAATAACGATAAGTTTTGCTAGTTTCATACCCCACTAAACTCAAGGATAGAAGTAATATTATCTCTCTAGCCTCGTACTCTATATTATGTAAATAAAATATCATCTCATAAGATCTAACACATCTGTTACACTTTATAATTTTTAAAATCCAAAATTTTCTATGATTTAGTCTACGCCAAGAAAGCACAACCATGTTTCCTTCTTTCTTCTTGCTTAGTCCAAATTCTGGATCCTTATTCACATTACTAATCCTTAATCACATTACTAAAGCCCACCATCTGTCTCCCTCCAGATCATCAATTAAACAAAGACCTTGACCTCACTTCATTAAATTAAAACTCGTAAAAAGGTACAACGTCAACAACAATAATTACAACAATTACTTTCTAGAAGGAAGGCAGCACCGGTACGCAAAGGGACACGGACGCCACGCCGTCGTTTCACTTTTGTAAGAATATGTCTCGCCCCCCGAGTCCACGCAAGCCTTCGTGGGAGTCCACGTTTGATTTCCGAATCTCACATGTGCTTTACGCCGCCGCAGCGATTGGCTGGTCTCCTCCTCCGTTTAACGTGTCAGGCTGGCCACCCGCATCACCCAATTTCTTAGCTCAATACACGTCTTTGGTATTTTGGAGTTATGCTCGTCTTTCATTTTTTGGAATGAATGTGTTGATTTTGCCTTTTGCCAGATTAGAAAAAAAGAAGAGTAACGTGCATCATTGCCTCATTGGTGAAGATCCTAAACTGTAACCCAAGTTAAAACAACTCTTATCTCCTGTCCCGATTGTAATGGTGATGTCGCGTTATTGCTGCTGACGTGTTACCACGGCTCAGTTAAGCGCTAGCAATTTGTCAGTTGGGCATTCTCGTCGTTGTCCACATCAACAGTGAGATCCTCGTCAATTCTACCTAATCTAAAACAGTGATGAAAGAGCCTAACGGCTGCTCTTCTCTTTTCTCGATTAGCGACAGCTGGACGGTGGTGAGGGCGAATAGGTGGGACACGCTTGAAATTAACGGTTTTTGGTTAGGTGGTCGAGATCCGTGGACTAAGATCCTTCCCCACCGATGTCTTCTTTGTGTTCTAGTTAAAAGGCCAAGTCCTTCCATCAACTCGTCGTGCCCGGGTTCCTGTCGTAGCTACCAATGTCATTTTTTAAGTTCACTAGCCCTGGAGAGACCGTGAAGCAATCGGGGACTAAACTACCTCAGCAAGTATTGAATTTCACCCGCCTCACACATCAATCCAATGGACTCGCTGGGGTTATCGTCGACTTGCCGTTGTAGCTGTCGATTCCATTTTTGTTGTCATCACCACCGTCCACGTCGCTATGGAGTTACAGATTTGAAATACGTTCACGTGTTAATTTACTTGATTTTAATTGGACCATAATACCATGTCAACAGTGTGACGTAATATCATAATTACATTAAAGTTTTTCTTTTGCCCCTTTTTTCCTATATATATCCATCGTCCAGATAAAAATTTCGTTCTTACTCTTTTTACGTATCTATTTATTATAAAGAAAGACTTTGATGTCCTAACTTAACCAGAGATCTCGGATTCGAGCTCCGAGAATGCAGCTGCGTTAAAAACTTGGTAGGGAGAGCTTTGCCGCCCATGTGGTCCTGCCCGATTCGAACCCGGATTAGTCGGCTCCCAATGTGATGTCCGGAAATTGGGTTGTTTAACAAAAAAAAAAAAGACTTTTATCTCATATATATATATATATTATGTCTAATTATATTTAAGTTTTACAAAATCACGAACAGTAAGCTGGACCGACACAGACTCCTATGCAAAACAGAAAAGTCCGTGCTTTTAATTTCTGTCACTTTCGCAGTTCCTTCGTGAATCGTTTGATTTACTCGTTTCCTTAATCATACCAAGTGGCGAAGGTCAAAGTTATCTGGGTCTCCTCGGTTCACAAAAATCCCCGGATCTCACCATAACAGGACCTTCGAAACAAATTTCAATCCCTTCTTTCTATCTTTCTTCCTGAAATTCAATCATCAAACACACACACACGCGTTTATCTCGATTCATTATCTCTCAATCGAACAGTTACATCACGACAAGTATTACTGCAGCAGTTTACCGCCACAATGCTGCACCGCAGCTTCAAGCCCGCCAAATGGTAAATTCTCATTCAATCCTTCCAAATTACGTGCTTTTGGGTGTGTTTATTTATTGGGTAATTGATGCAGCAAGTGTTTGTGTTTGTGTGCGTGTGATTTGATTTGATTTGTGGAATTTGGATGCAGCAAGACGTCGTTGAAGCTAGCCACGTCACGCACGAAGCTTTTGAAGAACAAGAAGGGAGTGCAGGTGAACCAGATGAAGAAGGAGCTGGCTCAACTGCTCGAATCCGGCCAGGACCAGACCGCACGAATTCGGGTACGCTTTTTCGATCAGTTCAACGCGTTTTCTGTGTCGATTTCGGTGGCTTAGGTTTCACGCGTTGATTTTTGCTTGTGTTTGGAAGTGATATGGATTTTTGGTTAAATGACTGTCCGTTTCTTAATTTTTGTCCAATTTGACTGCGAATCTTTAGGATAGAGTTTGAACATGTGAAGATAGAGTTGGAATCAAATAATAGTTACTAACCAAATAAGTATTTTTTGGCAAGTCAAACTAGGATAAAAACAATGAGTAAAGTCAATACTTACATGTCGAGGTTCTATGCTAGGAATTTGCAAAATGTCGAAGCGGGCAAATTTATGAGACGGAGTGAGTGCCTTCTTATAACAGCCAAGCAAATTACGGAGGTTTTGCCACTGCTTAGATATCAATAATTTCAGCTGAATTGTAGTTGGTTAGGAGGCTTGTCTTTGGTGGGGAGGATGTATATGATCTGCTATTTTTAATCGTTATGATTTAGCACTTCTCATGTGTTTTACGCAAACCTTATGAAGTGTATTAAGGACACATGTTTAACAGTGAATAACTAGGTAACAATAAGGAATGTGTCTCAACCCTCTGACAGTACTAGTTGATTAGGTAACTAGCAAGTATACTAACCAACCTAGCACATTTTAACTAAGTATTTATCCTGAAGTAGCTGCCTTTGGGCCATATGAATGTGTTTCTTCTAGTCTCCCCCATTCAAACGTTCTTCGATAGATAGCGTGCCAAGTCCCTTGTTACTACTTCTGTTCGTGTTGTTGACGGTGTATACTTACCTTTTCTTATCACATCAACGTGACACAAATCTTGTTTCCACACAGGGGCTTATAAAGGCCTTCATTTGAATGCTCTCTCAGCTTTGTCGTCATTTGGTGCCACCCTCACCTTCTTGTGAATATCCCATCTCTTATTTTGTCCTTCTTTATGTGGCGCTCATCCACAGTATAGTAGCACTTATCTTATGTGATCATACAACAGCATCGGTCTCAAGGTTTTGTTGTCCTGTGTTTTACCATTAGTTGGTCCTAAGTCTGGACAAAGGAGGGGGTTGCTATAGGTAGATGAACAGTGTAAGACAGTCCCATCCCATGAACAGGAATCCTAAAAAGGAAAGGTTTCATGTAGCCCACCCCAACTAGTTTCGGACAAAGGCTTATATAATGACGACGATGATTTGCCTCACCACCATCCTATAAATATTTGACCCATACAATGTTAATGTCTCCTCCCTTTACCCAAATGGCAAGTCACAGGTTCATAGGCAATTGTTGTTTCTTGTTATACCATGGCAATCATATACTTTATGAGTCTAAGAACGGGCTTGTTTTGTATAATAAAACCTAACTTTGTATGCTAGCATGCATAATCTTTTTTTTTTTTAAGTATCCTATGAGTAGATCATTAGTTTTTTATTAATGTGCACTTTGATTTCAGGTTGAACATGTAATTCGGGAAGAGAAGATGATAGCAGCATATGATCTTATTGAGATATATTCTGAGCTTATTGCCGCACGCTTGACGATTATCGAGTCACAGAAGTATGTAAATCTTAACAATCATTAGGGTTCTGCTTTGCAACACTTTGGTTTTGCTTAATATTTTGCTAAGCCATCCAATTTAAAGATGCTACGCTTTGCCCGCACACCCCCCCCCCCCCCCCCCCCTTTCTCTCTCTCCCACCCACCACACACACAAATAAATAAACAAGATTACACTCAATGAAGATGATTTGTTTTTCTAGAATTGTCAATAACTCTGGTATAAATCAGAATACATACTGAAAAAATGAATGATGAAAGATTAGATTTTGGCCCAAGTATATGTCCGGATTATGAAGCTTACTAAGGCACAATGTAAGGAGCAACTTATTGTATAAGTTGGTTTGATGGAGCAACCTGATGCAGGTAAATCCCGTTTGTAGTTAAACGAGTCTCCAAATATTTTCTACTTAGCAGCTTGAGGCGCCTTTTTTATGCTTATGCTCTCATTTGGACATCAGTTCTTGGCTGACATTCAATTTTCACCTCTCATCACTTTGTGGCAAAACTTGTACTCCATTCTGTTTTTGTGTTCCAACACTCATATTTACTGCTTAGTGCTGACAACAGCTCAAAGTTTGGTAGAAGTTGTAGCTTATGGCTATGTACCGTGTCTGTTGATAGGGAATATTTTTCTGTTTCAGTTAAAAAGAGGAAGAAGGTTGGGGGTGAGGCTGGGGAAGACGGAGAGGGAAATAAATATTATTGATGTAGCACAGATAGATATACATGTTGTACACTGTTAGGGCTCAAACTTGAAGTTACTCCAGCATCCTAGGTACTCTTTTTCAATCTTAACACAAATCTATCCTGATATTTAGAGTTCAATTCAGCAATGCGACATTGTTATGAAAAAACCATTGTCTGGACGTCTCACGTATAATTTTCTGAGACCTGAGGTAATCTCAATCTTGAACTCAAAAGATACGGGACCTTTCTTGTTTAAATTGGCCTGCCACAAAAAACACCTCGTTCCCCATGCCAACTGGTGGGGAAACCAGTAACAGCCCCATGTGCAAAGATGAGCACCCGTGGTCTGTCATGCATCCCAATCCTTTCCTGCAAGGTAACCACAATATATGCTACATAGCTTACTATGATTCTGCCTCTTGATAATTGAGGAGGATGCGTTTTGGTTGTGGGCTAAAGAACAGGATGTTTTTCCTTTTGTCAGCTCTTTTGAGATGAGGACTCATTCCATTTAAGATCAATTTTGGCAAGGGTATGACGATTTTGCCTGAGTTAAAGGTCATGTGCCTCCCATCATGACCACTTGATGAGGCCCTTACTAACCTCGGCTAACAGAATGGCCCGATTGGCCAAATCAATGAGTCCGGTGACTAGTTTTGACCAAATCACAGTCTAGCGATGATTGGTATAGTTTACTCTTTAACTTTAATAAATCGTATGGTCCAAAATATAGAGGCGAATTTTTTTTTTTTATCAAAACTAAACTAAAATGTACTTAAAACTATATGGGAACAATTTAATCTCGTTATATTCTCAGCAGTCTTATTAGTGGAGTCTTTTTCATTTCTTTCTTTGTCACCAACATAAAGTTCTAATTTTTGTCCTTCTATGGTTACCATGCATAATCCATTCTTGCCTATAGTTATAAGAGTTTTTGTTTTAAAGTACTTTACCAAACAGTATTAGCAAAATGCAAGAGGACATTCCTTATTGATATTTCACCGTTAAGGTAAACTTTTTAATCTGTTAAAAGAAATTTTGCCAATTTATAATTAAATGTAAGTATCTTTGATGAAATAATCATTCAGATATAGATTGCGTACTAGGTTTTATTAAGTAAGTCAAAGCTTCTAAAGTAAATGGCTATTAATATGATGTCCCGTACTTGGCACACTTTCTCAGGTCGTATATATGTAATATTCAACTTCATTGATGAATTTGAATATGTGGGTTCTGACTTTTTGATGGCTTAGATTTCTTTTCTGGTGAAGATTTTTCTGTGGTCCAAACAGATGATTGTGATAGTCTTGCTGAAACAATAGTTCATAGATGAGTGCAGAAGTGAATTTTCTTTGAATCTTGTGCCAAAGATTTTTCGTTTGTCGTAAAGTTGAAATTTCTGCCCGGTACACTGACAACCTTGCGTAGTTTTAAAACCTTCAGAGGAAAAGGAACAATATCTCAACTTTACACTCTCTGATGTCCGTGAAATATTACATCTCTAGTTGCCCTCGGATGGTTTTCTGGTTTTGCCTATCACTCATAAAGTCACGGTCTTGCAGTCAAGCCAACTTTGAAATATACCTTTCTTCATTGATACTTTGTTGTCTGAAGGACTCGTGATTTATATATTTATTTGACATTTGGATAGGAATTGCCCAATTGACTTGAAGGAAGCAATCGCAAGTGTGATATTTGCATCTCCAAGATGTGCAGCAGACGTACCAGAACTTTTGGATGTCCGGAAGCATTTCACAGCTAAATATGGAAAAGAGTTCATTACTGCGGCTATAGAGCTGCGTCCAAATAGTGGTGTAAGCCGCATGGTAAGTCTTTATAGATTTCATCCCTCTCCTTAATTACTTGAATTGGCTTATGAAGATGCACCTTGTATACGTTCATCAGTGTATTACCCATCACGATCATCTTATACTCTCTTGTTTCTTCAGTTGGTTGAGAAGTTGTCTGCAGTGGCACCTGATGGGCCGACAAAAGTGAAAGTATTGAATGCAATAGCAGACGAACATAACATTAAATGGGAGCCTAAAGCTTTTGGGGAGAAAGACCCAAGGCTTCCTGATGACCTACTGGTAAGATCAAATTGCTTCCAAGTGCACTTCTTGTTGACTGATACAGCTTTATGAAAAGTTAAGATGTAAAAACAACATGGGTATCCACCAAAACTAGATTTATGTTTGCATATCTGTGAAGTTACTGAGTTGATTTATTCAACTGAACAGAGTGGGCCGAACACTTTTGACAAGGCCAGTAACATGCATTCTGAGCCTCCTAAGTTTGAAGTTCCAAATATTCAGGCTCCAGCTAATCATGACCAGAAGCATGATGAACATACAAACTTATCTGAGCAGAGCATAAGGTCCTCAGTGGGCACCCAAAACTTTTCTTCTGCAGATACTGGTGGTGGTGAAACAATGTCTGCTTCACTTCATGACACGAGATATTCAGGTAAACAAATCAGTCACCTGATGATAGAAGTAATGACTATTTTATGTACATGGGTGGTGCCCCCTTTTGGTTGCTTCTCTTAATACTAGATGCTTACTTATAAAAAGTTTAAAACAACTACCTGTAACCCAATACATGTGCTCATTTCCTCAGGTATGGGTTCGGAGAGGATGGAAGTCAGAAAATCATTTGCTGGAGATGACAATGCATTTTCACGGGGTAAACAGAATTGGAATATGGAATTTACTGATGCTACCTCTGCAGCACAAGCAGCTGCAGAGTCGGCTGAACGAGCTAGTATGGCTGCTAGAGCTGCTGCAGAACTTTCAAGCCGTGGGCAGATTACCAGGCAGCACTCCACAGAATCACAGAAGTCAAATATTCGTGGTCAAAGAGATGGGGGACCCCGAAAGTATGATACTTCAAAATTTTCAGGGGAGTATCATCCTGAAAATTCCATGAACAACTCTTTCCATGATAGAAATTCTAGATTACAAAATGAGCAAGCAGATGGGAAACATGAAAAACCGGCAAGAGCTACGGATTTTGCTGAACTGGACAATATGGCTGGTGCAGGACTTTCAAGTCGGGGAAAGATTAGCAGGCAGATTACTGCAGAATCATACAAGTCTAATGTCCATGATGCTTCAAAGTTTCCCAGTGAACACATTCCTGAAGTTTCAGCAAATAGTAGAAATCCTAAGATACAGAATGGGCAAAGAGATGGGAATGAACGTGACAAGCTGTCTGAAACTGCTGATAGATTTTACTCGGATGGTCATGGCAGTGTAAAAAGATCTAGCCGATCATCTTCCTTGAGGTCCAGCAAAGTTTCGATGGATGATGACAAATTGGCGAGTAGCGTCCAAAAGGCAGATCGATATTCTCGAGAGAGCTCATTTGAAGAGGAGACCAGAAAAGCAGGAAAGGGTCTCTTCTCTTCTGAAGTCAGTATGAAAAAACAGTCTAGAGAATCCGAGGATGAACACGTCAGTGACCGGCAAGACAGTTTCAAATCTGCAAACGTCGATTACTTTGGAGAAGAAAGAATGAGAAGGCAATCGAGCTCGGGATCCTCCCACTCTCATACAAGCGATTTTGGTGATGGTTATAGTGCTTCCAATTCTAAAAATGCGGTTGAGAATTCTTTTGTTGGTATTGACCACGTAAGCACTCATAGAGATACTACAACCTTATATGATGCTGATGCTGTAGCTTTTGATGGATCTGGCTCAGATGATGAGAGCTCTATATTTGACATAGGGGCCAAGTATGATGAAGGGGAGTCTAACTTATATTTCTCATCACCAGTTAGAAAATCGTCCACTCATCCTTCGATAGATACAGACTCTTGGAGCCCCAGAAGTAACATGAACAATTTGGCGGGGAAATCCACTTCACAACCACATTTTTCTGCGGAAGAAAAGCACTCCTCTCCTACCTTTCCTGAAGGCTTGGAAAAGTCCTCTTCGAAATCTTCGCTAGCAGAGGATTTGGTGCCAGTAAGTTTTGATGATTCAGATGCCCCGGACTCTGAAAGTGAAGATGAGCTAGAGAAGTCTATGCCTAGTGGAACAAAGGATTCTAGTGAGGGTCATTTTGGATCTGATAAAATGGCATGGTTACGTTCTTCTGGTAACTTGGACTCCACAGAAGCACAGCAAAAGAACGAGGAAGTAACAGAGTTATTTATGAGTTCCTCAAAGAAGTTTAATTCTGGCGAGATGTCTGCCAGTCAGCCATCTCCCAGCCGTGGGAAATCTCGAGTAGAGTTGAATGATTTGGTCACAGATTCAGTCTTTGAAGTCGAGGACAGTGATCGAACACCAGTGTCACCTTATAGGATGAAAGACAATGAATTTCTCAAACAATCTAGTTCAAAAAGTGGAAAGGAGTTGAATCTTGGAACTTTAACAGGTGGCCTTCGAAATAAGGGTTATAGGCATCCACCGTATACTAGGAGACCATCAGATGATGTCTCGTCTACTTCAAAGAATGAGGACGAGGAGAGTTCTACAGTGATTGAGCATACAATTGCGCCAAATGTGAAGAGTTCTTTCAATTCTAGAGTGAGCACAGATACAGATAAGAAATCTAGACCAGGTGCTGTCATTTCACATTCTGATTCAGATACTGATGATTCGACGGATGCTTTTCCTCCAGAGGCTATTAGCAGCAGTCAAGAACTATATGCTCAAAAGGCAACCAAGGAAGTACGTGCAATTCCTAGCGTACGACGTCCAGTTACTTATTTGGATTCTGATAGTGGTGATTCCGAGGAGGGTCTTCCGAAAAACACTCTCCCCACCAGAAACCGTTTAGGAAGTGGAATTTCTCGAAGGACAAAAGCTTCTTCCAGTAATGTAGCAAGTTCTTATTCTAAGGTTCAAGATGGGTCTGAGGCATCAGTCGATTCCAAGTATGCAGCCGAAAGGAAACCCACTCGGAGTTCTTATGGTGCTGAAACTCCACTTGGCCCTTGGTCCCAGACAGAGAACCCAGTTCAGTTGGGAAGTTATGAGCAGACAAGTTCAGCAAAACAAAGAGCTTCAAAGCCAATGCCGGAGTCTAATTTTCTATTTCTGGATGGGTCCGAGGCATCAGTGAGTTCCAGCTCTGAAGATGAAAGAATACCCACCCGAAGTTCTTACAGTGCTGAATCTCCACCCAAGGCTCGGTCCAGCAGAGGGTCAGATCAGTGGCGAAGTCGTGAACAACCAAGCTCAGCAAAGCAAGTAGCTTCAAAGCCCATTCCGGAGTCTAAACCTAAGGTTCGAGATGAGTCTGCGGCATCACTGCTTTCCAACTTCGGAGTGGAAAGAGCATCCACGAGGAGTTCCTATGGTGCTGAAACTCCTCCAAGGCATCGATCTCAAACAGGTAGCTCAGATGAGTGGGAAAGTCGTGAGCAGCCAAGCTCAGCTAAACAAGTAGCTTCTAAGCCAATAATGGAGTCTAAAACTAAGGTTCGAGATGAGTCTGTTGCATCAGGGAATTCTAGTTCCGGAGCAGAAAGATCATCCATCAGGGGCTCTTATGGTGCTGAAACTCCTCCAAAGCATCGACCCCAGACAGGGAACTCAGATCAGTGGGGAAGTCGTAAGCAGCCAAGCTCAGCTAACGAGCCTAAACCTAAGGTTAGTTCCGAGTCTGTGACTTCTGTGAACTCGAACTCCGGAGCGGAAAGAATATCCACCAGCTCCTACGGTGCAGAAACTCCTCCAAAGCATCGATCCCAGACAGAGAACTCAGATCAGTGGGGAAGTCGTAAGCAGCCAAGCTCAGCTGACGAGCCTAAACCTAAGGTCAGTTCCGGGTCAGTGACTTCAGTGAGCTCAAACTCCCGAGCGGAAAGAATATCCACTAGCTCCTATGGTGCCGAAACTCCTCCAAAGCATCGATCCCAGACAGGGAACTCGGATCAGCAGGGAAGTCGTAAGCAGCCAAGCTCAGCTAACGAGCTTAAACCTAAGGTTAGTTCCGATTCTGTGACTTCAGTGAGCTCAAACTCCCGAGCGGAAAGAGTATCCACCAGCTCCTATGGTGCTGAAACTCCCCCAAAGCATCAATCCCAGAGAGGGAGCGCAGATCAGTTGGGAAGTCGCGAGCAGTCAAGCTCAGGAAAACAAGTAGCTACTAAGCCGGTGCCAGAGTCAAAGTACCCATCACGCGAAGGCAGTTTGAAGAAGTCGGCAGTTGAACAAACGTCCAGTCCTCAGCGAAAGGCATCATCACCAGGCAGCTCTGATAATCCAAAGACATCAACTTTGAGGGAGAGCACCTCAATCAAAGAGAGCACTGATAAAAGGGCTAGTCATGTTCATCCAAAGCTTCCTGACTACGAGACTCTAGCTGCCCAGTTTGAGTCTCTTCGTGCAAATCGCAAATGAGCATCTGCTTCTTTTCTTCACATGGATATAGTACATAATCAGACATTCTTTTACAGCGACTATACTTCGATTTTATATGTGAGCGATAGATGGCGAACGAATTTTTTTGATATAGCATTAAAATTTGATTTGTCCGACGATACACCAGCCTGTACATTAAAAGCAAAGGTTTTGTTTGGAGATTGAGAAGTGAATTTTTTGTACATGGCTCTGTTCAATTTTTTACTGTATATATGTGCTCGTTTCTATAGATTGTGTACAGTACCGAACTTATGCCTTGATTTTGCAAAAGTATTGTTATTACTCCTATTGGATTTACATCTAAGGCCCTGCTTGTTTCATGGAAAGGAAAATATTTTCTGTACTTTCCGGTGTTTGGCATGTTTATTAAAAAATTATTTACGATCTATGAAAAAAGAAGACAAATTTTCCGAAAAATCACTTACCAAAAGAAAACCCGTAAGTCATTTTCCTAAATAACTCTCGTCACTTTTGTCCCTTCTGCTCCACTCTATCTGCCTCTTCACCGTCGCCTCTGCCACCGCCGCCTCCACCACCTCTGTCTCCGCCTCTTCAATTCATTAAGCCTTTATTGCATTTTTATGCAAAATCTTGTGAGTTCATAATGATCTCATTCACCTTGTTAATTGGGATTTGGAAATATATTTGGGTTTTTGTGATTCGTGATAAGCCATCTCATGCTTCAAGCTTCATCTTTCACTGAGCAGTCATCCTTATATCCTAGCCACACACACTCGGCCTTTGGGCATTGGCATTGATGATGATGTTTTAATGGGAACAACGGGATGCGCCATCTTTATTGTTTGAGTGTTAGAGACAACTTTCGTTTATTATCATATTTTGAAATGCTCAACCGTTTTGACTTTTGATCCACTGGTACCACAAATTGTTGAATGATAAGCATATGTTTTGAGCAAGAATTTGACAGAGAATGCATACGGCTGTAAAAACTAGTATAGCATAGGGCTCCAAAAGTTAGAAGACATTAAGCTCTGTTTAACTTGAAAAGTACCATGTTGTGCTATTGTTCAGTTACAGAGGTTATGTGATCCCCTTTATCGAGGCTTTCTAGTATGAAATGGCAGCTTAACATACCCTGCCAGAGACTCGAATGTATGCACTTGCGAGTGTCGCCAAAACCCAATAATGCAACGTCCTGAGCTTATGGAGGATCTAGGGATGTCAGTCAACCTCGTCGCGAGATGCATGACATTTTTGCATCTTCTGTTCTCTCTCTCTCTCTGTCTTTGGGAATGCTAACGAGTAATTATCTGAACTAGATTGAACCACTGATGCAGATTGATGTACAGTTGAGCACTGGATTTTCTTTGTGATAGGATTTTTGAACTTAATGTGCAATTGAGCTTTAGTTTATCATCTTGCAATCTGGGTATCTGAGTGGTTCCTTGAATTTGATTCAGATTTATCCGTGTTCCCATTTCATAAGTTGTTTCAATCATAATTAGATGAGTCATTGGTCCATGAAGGATTACAGAGAAACTATTTCTTGTTTTACTCTCTGATGTAGTGATGTTCATATGTAGAGTTCAATGAGTTTGATTTCGTCACTTTTTAATAGTTGTAGTAGCCTGAATCTGATTGCTCGTATTATGGATCCGGAACATAATTGGATTCTTTTCTTCAAGAAGGGGTGAGAAATCTTGGTCTTCTTGATTACATGCTGAACTGAAGTTAGCAAAATCCATCTGAAATAACTCTCACATTCACATTTTGACTGTAGAAAGGCACTCAGTTAAAAAGGCAAGAAAGGGTTGGTGACCAAGGCAAAGGACTCACTTGGTGGACTTGGCTTGATTAGCAAGTGTACATTTCTTAGTGGAATTCATGGAATTCCCTCGATTACCTTTATCTTTGTCATCAGTACTAGCTGTGTTAAAATTTGGTAGGTAGAGTTTTGCCGCCCATGTGGTCCTACCTGGCTCGAACCCGGAGTAGTCGGCTCCCATGTGGTGTTCTGATACCGGGTGGTCTAACACAAAAAAAAAAAAAAAAAAGAGTAGTACTAGGGGATCAGGTGGTTCTTCAGGTTGTAGGATCAGTCCAATTTTCCTTCACTTTTTTCCTGTTATCAAATAATGCATATGATAATGTGATATCAAAACCACTCAAGGACCCCATGGTTTTGGCAATGTCCTTATAGAATAAATGCCCAGTGAAGTCTCTTTCAATACCAACATTTCATGTTACTCTCTTGTGTATTCGTCTGTGTGTCGGAGAGAGAGAGAGATTTTACTTTTAGGCAAGTGCCCAAATGTGTGAAAACCAGTAAGTGCTTTGAGCGTGGATTGATTCATCATCTCTATTTACACCTGCACGTTTTGTAAAGATCAATCCACAGTTTATCTTTGGACACAAACATTCAAAGGGTGCTGAAATCTTCATTTGACCAGGGGGTTGTCCATTCTTTGTTCTGTATTTGACGGCTACTGGCCATTAAGAGAATGAAATTGACCATGACAAAGAAAAGAGAAACATAAAAAGATATAGCCAAATCCATATCAGAAAGGAAAACATCGACGGATATTCCATAACCTTCTTGACGCATCAAGCACCAGATGTGGGCACTTGATAGATATATTAGAGTTAATGCATCTTACTGACCATTTGCGAACAGTTAAACCGCTCTTGGACTCAAGTTAGCCCGGCTTATGAAGCCTTAATCTTAACTTCGTCACAGCACCTGCACTGCTTGGCTGGCTATCAATCATACATTTGCTTTACTTTTAGGCAGTCATGTTCCTACTCATGGCCCTTCTTGATGATACTACATCTTCCTTTTACTCAGATATTTTTCTTTATTTTTTTAATCTCTTTACTCATGTGTTTATGTCATGTTATGTCTTCCTCCAAATATGGATATACATATATAGTGCACTAAAAATTTGTTATTTGTTTCAAAATGTTTGTGTAGATAGATAATAAATGCATTCGTGCTGCGATATTGAGTGCAGCTGCTTCGTCATGTTTGTGGGAGTTGTTGTGTTAGAGAACCGTCGGGAGAATATGGATTATATACCAAGGAAGCCCCGTGTTAACGATGAAGTTGCGAGGGAGAGGTACATGAACACCATTTTGTATAGAGGTGATCGACATTGCATAAGCCAAATGTGTATGAGGCCTTCTGTATCTTTTGGATTATGTGAACTTTTAACCAAGAAAAAATTAGTTCGTGCAACTACAAACATATATCAAGTAAGGAACACGTTCTAATTTTTCTACACGTACTTGGACACAACGTAAGATTTCGGTGATAGGTGGGCAGTTTCATAGGTCTACCGAGACAATCCATAGATATTTTAAGATCGTTATCAAAGTCATCAAAGCAATACTGAAGTTGTATAAAGAGTTTATTGTACAACTTGAAGATTCTACTCCCACAAAAATTAGGAATAGTCGCAGGTTTTTCCCGTATTTTAAGATTAGTTATCATCTATAGCATGCGTGAAATAACATTAGAAATACATGCTCTTATTTAACTATTTATAATGTTGTTATGAGCAATAATAGGAATGTGTGGGGGCACTAGATGGAACCCACGTTCGTGCTAACCCCAAGATATTCAAGGGAAGTTTCGTGGTCGATGGGAGGGGACAACACAAAATGTCTTATGTACCATCAACTTTGACTTAAAATTCACTTATGTACATTTGACTTAATGTGGAATGATCAACTTGGGTGGGTGGGGGGGGGGGGGGTTGGGAAAGGTTTAGGAATCTATTTATTTACGTTTATCTTGTGACATTTTTATTGTACTTGCTTTCCTGCTAAGAATGTGTATGTCAATTGGATAAGGTCATATGGTTTACTAATGTTTTTGATGGTTTTATCATGTTTATACTATTTGCTTTCTATCTAATCTTTAGCATATGACCATAGGTAGTTTTATCATTTTTTTCGTGTGTCGTCCAAACAGCGAAAAATGAAATTCAGAAAAATATTTTCAGAAGATTGGTATTTTCCAAAAATCATTATCCGAAAAGCGTTTTTCATAAAACAAACAAGGCCTAAGTTTGAATACTTTTTTGCTCTAGTGATAGTTGAAGATGTTCTTCTAAAGATGTCGCTTCTCTCAAATAGTCACCTTTCACAGTTCACAGAGTAATTATTTACCGGATTACGTACTTAGTAGGTTCTGGTCTTTGCCCGTAATAATCGCTTTATGCATATTCGTAGCAAAGTGGTCCTTGCCGGTCCACTCACCGTCTCCTTCCACGACTCCACTCCGGCCACTCATTCCAGATCTGAGCTCTTCTCAACAGAGAGAGTCGACTGGAGGAGCTGGTGTCTGCCGTCGGCCGGTCCACCCGATGTCCCCTTCCGAGGATTCACTTTGGCCGTTTTAGATCTGAGCTCCTCAACAGAGAGAGTCGACTGACGAAGGTGGTGTCTGCCATCGGGGTGGTGTCTGTCGCCGGCCGTCTGCAATTTGGGAGTGGGTGAGAGACTATGAGGGACAAGTTGCAGAGAGAGCGAGTCGCAGAACCAGATCTGGGTGAAATGCGTTTGCGGAGTGTGAGTTTCACAGAGAAGGAGAAGCTCGTCAATTCCTATCCCCACGGTAATCAGCCGTGGGGTTTGCGTTTGAGAGATTGCTGATCGGCTGATCGCCAAAGCTCTCCAATCTCTCTGATTTTCGACCCAATTCCCACGGCCGGCGCCGTTGCAATTGGGTTCCAATTTTGAGAAGAAGCAATGGCCACGGTTCAATCTGAACCGTCGGTCTAAAGAGACTTGTATCTACGGCTCCGTGTGAGCCGTAGGCAATTTCGTCATTATAGGCTAGTTTTCTTGTAGTGATGTGAGGGTGAAAAGAACAACAGATGTTACATTTCCTCACTCTTTAGTAGTATTTGATATAGCAAAAGCTTTGGCTCGTTTGCCACGTTGTCACCTTCTGTCATGTTGTCACCTTTCATCTAAAAGAGAGTGCCAAATGTCCATGCATCGAGTAGTTTAAGAAGTTGGAACCTCTGACCCTTTGCTTCAGAACCATCGCCAGATTGATTGGTACGCTCTCTCTCTCTCTCAAACACACACACACGCATGCACGCACGCACGCACAACATGCATAGCAGTTGATACTCAAACATGATGTTGCATTGAGGTAGTAGCTAATTGGTTACTCAGTTGATGTTGAAACTTCAAATCATGCACCCCACAGGTGAAGAACAGCACTTATGGACTGTTGAAATCTGATGGTGCTTGTTCTGGGGTTCGATTTTGAAATATAAAAATTGGTCACCTAGATTCAACAGCTCATATCTTAGGAACTTACATTGGACCTGTCCATGCATGGTACCCTTAAGCTTTTCTGATTCATGCTTTCTTTAATATGTTTGAGTGGGTTGTCACCATTGTTCACATAGACCATGTTGCCATTGTAATTAGGTTTTCCTTCATTCAAACACATTGCTAATTGCAATAGAAATCTATCAGCTAACTCCCTCTCTCGCTTTGTAAATCTTCTTATCAAATAGTTGGACTGCAATGGAAGAAAAACCAAAGGGAGCACCCACTCGTAGCAAAGGGCTACTACAGAGTGAAGGGTTGTATAAGGTACCTCCCACACCCTGATTTCCAGTTTTCATGTCTTCCAATTGCTTGAAAGCCATTTCCACTTGTGCTTTCAACTTGGTGCAGTATATCCTTGAGACAAGTGTGTACCCTCGAGAGCCAGAGCCTCTCAAGGAGCTCAGGGCTGTTACCGCTTGCCACCCGAGGTGATTGCTCATTCCCTCTTCCATTTAAGGTTTTTGCAACTTCGTTGGCATAACGGTGAGGTCTGAATTTTTCCATTTGTTGGGTTATGAAAGAGTCCACGAAAATGGTGTTTCCAACTCCAAACCCATTGGCAATGACTGTGGAGGCGTACAAGACTTATGTATTGAACTATTATATATCGTTTACCTAATGTAGAATTTATCTCTCAACACGCCCTTCACGTGTTGCCCGACTGATTTTTGAGTGGGCTCATCACGTGAAGAGTTAGACTGCGCGTTGGTGGATGAATTAGTTTTTGAATTGTCTGCCGCGCCTGATCAGGAAGATAACCAGCCCTTTTTTTCCGATTTCCAGGGCCATAATGGGTACGGCACCAGACGCAGGTCAGATGATGGCCCTGCTCTTGAAGCTAGTAAATGCCAAGAGGACAATTGAAGTTGGAGTTTTCACTGGATACTCACTGCTTCTAACTGCTCTTACAATTCCAGATGATGGCAAGGTTTGTTTCAGTTCCCATCTCAAGTGTACCCTAATTTGCTTTCCACTTGTCTGTTCATGAATTTGAGATGCCTATTGCAGATTGTAGCCATAGATATGAATCGAGATACTTACGAGATGGGGTTGCCAATCATCAAAAGGGCTGGGGTGGAACACAAAATTAATTTCGTCGAGTCTGAGGCATTACCAGTTCTCGATAAACTCTTGGAAGATGTAAGTATGATATCTTTGGTTCCTCTTGGCCAAACCTCGATTTATTAGCATTAGCAACCAATAAGTTTCTTTTTGAAGCTCAATTTTATTTGCCGTGCATATGGAGCTACCCTAGCAACTTCAAAATATTCGTACCTCGTGTCTATCCGCCTGCCTCCACGCATTTGATGATCCTTCTTCGTTTCTGAATTTCTGTTGCAGCATGATAATGAAGGAAGTTTCGACTATGCTTTCGTTGATGCGGATAAGACAAATTACTTGAATTATCACGAGCGACTTCTGAAACTGGTGAAGGTTGGTGGGTTGGTTGTTTACGATAACACACTCTGGGCAGGAAGTGTTGTGATGCCCGAGGAACATGTCGCAGAACGGCTGAGAGCTGACAGGCACTGTATAATAGAGCTTAACAACTCGCTTGCAACTGATCCTCGCATCCAAATTTCTCATGCTCCCCTAGGTGATGGTATCACTATCTGCAGGCGCATCTACTGAATTTCTTCCTCGAGTGTAAACCTGATTATGTTTAATTCCTAGCTCAATAAAGAACAAATGGTTAATTCTCAGTTGGATCAGGTACTTCGGGCAGCTCAGACGTTATTCAAGTGAAGTTAAGATATAACTTCGCGTTGTAGCAGAAGTGACACCTATTTTCCATGAAATTCAATCATACATCTCTGGTAATGAGCCCGGTCCTTGGCCAAAAAATGGTGCAGCTTGCAATCTCCTACCATACGAGCGCCTTGAAATCTGATTTCTGATTTAGGAGATCTGTGGGTCTAAAGTTACATCATTGATCTGGCTCGTCAAAACTAGTCACGGGCTGCTCGAAGCATCCACAATAATTTAACACGAGGAAGTCGGTGTCTGCAGACTTAAAAACGCGTTTGACACACAGTTTTTCTTTTTTTCCCTTCAGTTTTGAAAACTAGTTTTGAAAATATGGCTGTTTTTTAAAACTCTCATTTTGAAGTTTTGGATTTTCAGTTTTGGTTTTTATTTTTAGACCCCCCCACCCCCAACAAACGGCCATCGCCACCCGTCACCCACCGTCGGCCACCACCACCAGTCGGCCACGGCCATCGCCACCCCCACCACTGCCACTACAATCACCACCAAAGAAAAAATTCAAAATAAAAACTGGGTAATCAAACACCCATTTATTTTTGTAAAAAAAAAAACTAAACTAAACTAGTTTTGATTTTTGTTTTTTTGGAAACAGAAAACCAAAACTGGAAGTGATTTCAAACAGACCCTTACTTTTTCCTTGCAGCAATGGGAAGACAATAGTTGCGTCGCAGTGCACCTGGTTGGAACAAATCAAATTTTGGATACTAAATTTTACGTTGAGCCCGTCTCTTACCTAATGACCGAGCCAATTACTTTACCATTCACCAAGTCAAGGTTTTAAAAACGAGCAATCTTTGCAAAAGCCGAGAGATGTATATGCTAAAACTATGCCAAAACCATTCCCACTCCCACTTCCATTTCTGAGATGAGATGAAATGCCACTAAGATCATTTTGAACCAAATAACTACTCAATGTTGTCCACACAGCGGTTAGTCAAGAACTTCAAAAGGTCTAATTTCATACTGCAGCTCCATCTATTCGATTCAGTGTCTTCCATTTTGTCATTGCATTAAAGTTGTATGTAATGGGAGCAAAAACAATTGCAAACTTATAAAAGAAAATTCATCAAACAACGCAAAATGTGCAGATCACTCACCATGTGATGCTCCACAAGATATCGTATCGTGTCTCTAACACCATATGAAACAAGATTCGAAGTAAAACCCAGAAACACTTTGCACCTCAATGACTCCCTAAATGCCGCGTCCCTCTCCTCTTCACTGTAGTCTTCCGCCAAACCCTCGAAGTAAAACCCAGAAACACTAAAACTTTTTTAGTGTTACATAACTACCAACCTACAATAATGACAAGTGGCATTTTAAGAAATTTTTTAAAATATGACAAAATAAAAATCTTAATTGTACCTATAAAATTATGTTTAGTTTTCACAAATTAAAATTCATAAAAAAAAAGAGTTGAAGTAAAATTTAATGGTCAAGTTTGATATGATAATAATATTTTGCTAACTTATGTTTGGACACATATGACTAAACTTATTTTTCTGTAATTTAAGATTTATTTTACTGAATATGACGATAAACACGTATACGGAAATTTTTTTATAACAAAATTTGTATTATTAATTTAATTTTTACACATGTATCGCGTATGATACGTTGACTCGTCATAATAATAGCCAAACAGAAAATTAAAATCATAGCCCGGGGGGGTTCAAAATTGGAAGCATAGATGTGATATGTGATATGTCACAACAGACGGGTATATTTTGCATCTTATGATTTAACGGCTGGATGGGATCGCTCAAACTAGTAAGTCATTTCAAGATTTGTTTGAAATCACTTACAGTTTTAGTTTCAGTTTCTAAAAAAATAAAAATGTAAAACCAGTTTAGTTTTAATTTTTTTACAAAAATAAATGAGTGTTTGATTACTCAGTTTTTATTTTCAATTTTTTCATTGGTGGTGGTATTTTGAGTTTTTCTCTTCGGTGGTGTTGGTGGTGGCGGCGCGGAGGCGGTGCAGGCAGTGGTGGTGGTCTCAAAACAAAAATAAAAACTGAAAACCCAAAACTCCAAAATGAGAGTTTTCAAAAACAGCTCTATTTTAAAAACTGTAGGGAAAAAAAAAACCCTGTATGCCAAACGTTATTTTCTCAGTTTACAAAATTGGAGAAAAAACTGAAAACTTAAATGTTGTCAAACGCTACTTAAGTGTACGGCAATCACGTCATTGGATTTTCTCCATTTGACTTTATGCGACTAGGAAGATTTAGAAAATTGACTTCACCCGTTATTTTTGTCCTCGCTTGACTTGCCAAACAACACTTATTCAGTCCACAATTGTTATTCACGTTTAATTCAACTTTTGCATTGTACTAAAATTTATCCTAGGATTACAAAAGAAAAAGTCAAAAGGTGCAAATTCAATAGAACGAGGGAGTGGATAACTTCTTAGTCATATCACATGATTGTACCACGTCATATTCTTACATAAGAATTTGCAAATGAGATTGTTGGGGGGGGGGGGGGTAACCCTAGAGGAGGTAATTCAATTGAATAAACTATTTACTTTATTTAAAAATTAACGTAATTCACGCTCTATAGGACAAACAGTTTATTCTAGAGGAGGTGTTAGTAAAAAAAATGTATATTTTGTTAGTTAACTAATGAATGAATATTACAAATGTATATTATTGATGAAAAATTTGAGATGGTACTGAGATTGACTATTTTATGAAAATAAAAAAATGATACGCGCTCCGGTACGGTATTCATAACTATGGCTTCTGTCATGTCCGTGAGAGTTGTTGTGTTAGAGAACCGCCGGGAGAATAGGGATTACATCCAATAGAGCCTCGTGATAACGATGAAGTTGCGAGAGGGGGGGTACATGAACACCATTTTGTATAGAGGTGATCGACATTGTATAAGCCAAATAAGTATGAGGCCTTCTGTATTTTTTGAATTGTGTGAATTTCTAACAAAGAAAAAATTAGTTCATGCAACTACAAATATGTCAAGTAGGGAACAAGTTCTAATTTTTCCACACGTACTTGGACACAACATAAGATTTCGGGTGATAGGTGGGGGGTTCCATATATATTTTAAGATTGTCCTCAAAGTAATATTGAAGTTGTATAAAGAGCTTATTGTACAACCTGAAGATTCTACTCCCACAAAAATTAGGAATAGTCGCAGGTTTTCCCGTATTTGAAGGTTAGTTATCATCTATAGCATGCGTGAAATAACATTAGAAATACATGCTCTTATTTAATTATTTGTAATATTGTTATGAGCAATAATAGGACTGTGTGGGGGCACTAGATGGAATTCACGTTCATGCTAAGGTTCCCCAAGATATTCAAGGGAGGTTTCATGGTCGAAAGGTGGGAACGACATAAAATTTCTTATGTGCCATCAACTTTGACTTAAACTTCACTTATGTACTCACGGAATGGGAAGGAAGTGCGCAGGACTCTCGTATTGTAACTAATGCACTTTTGAGGCCAAGAGGTTTAAGCATTCCTAAAGGTATTAATAGAAGTTGGAATATTTCAGTTGTTTCTAACAAGTAGTGTGCTTTAAAGTAAATTAATATATCTTTATTCATATTTTGCAAGAAAATACTATCTTGGAGATGCTGGTTATGATACCAGAAATGGGATGATATCTTCTTATCATGGTGTTCATTATCATTTGGAAGAGTTTAGTTAGCATCCACCTCAAGATGAAAGAGAGTTTTACAACCTCCGCCACGGTTCTTTGCGAACAACTATTGAAAGATGTAGTATTGGAGTATTGAAGGGGCGTTTTCGCGTGTTAGATATTTTTCCACATTGGTCATTCAAAACGCAGGTGGATGTAGTACTCGCATGTTGTATCATTCATAACTACATTATGGGTGTGGATCCAAATGACCAAATTACTCAAGATGTTGTTCGAGAGATAGAATCCCAACGGCAAAGTGGACGAGAGCCAACTCAACGGGAGGAGAGGGAATAATACAGAGAATGGGCAATGAAAAGGGACCATATAGCAAGGGAAATGCGGAATGATTATCTTAGAAGAGGGAAAATGTTTAGGAATATGTTTATTTACTTCTATGTTTATTTACTTTTATCTTGTGACATTTTAATTGTACTTGCTTTTCTGTTAAGAATGTGTATGTAAATTGGATAAGGTCGTATCGTTTACTGATGTTTTTGATGGTTTTATCATGTTTATACTATTTGCTTTTTATCTAATCTTTAGCATATGACCATAGGTAGTTTTATCATTTTTTCGGGTGTCGTCCAAACAGCGAAAAGGGAAATTCAGGAAAACATTTTTAGGAAATTGCTATTTTCCAAAAAGGGTTTTCTGTCAAACATTTTCCGTGAAACAAGCAAGGACTAAGTTTGAATAATTTTTTGTATTAATGGTAGTTGAAGATGCTCAATTGAAAGATGTCGCTTCTCTCGAATAGTCAACTTTCGCAGTTCATAGAGTAATTTTCTACTAGGTTAAAGACTTCACTTCTCTCGAATAATCACCTTTCACAGGTCACAGAGTAATTTTTTACTGGGTTAAATATTTAGTATGTTCTGATCTTTACCCGTAATAATCACTTGGGTAAATTACACAAAACTCCCCTGAGGTTTGCCATAATTACACTCTGTCCCCTATCTTTAAAAATTACACTCCATTCCCCTGAGGTTTGTACCCGCATTACACACATTTAATGGCAGGCCCAACTCCGTGAAAAGATTCCCTAACACACTACTTTATGCAATTTTCATACCCAAAATACCCCCCCCTTTTTTCTTTATAAAAACCCCGCTATTGACCCCTAAGCCAATTTCTAGATCCAAACCAATCCATACCCTACAACCTTCATCCAGGCTGACACTACCACCTTTAAGCAAGCCGTCCAGATGCTCACCGGATCATCAGATATTACGAATCAATCCTCATCAAAGCCCAATCAACCAGATCCAACACCTTCCAGAAACTGCATCCCCCTATCAAAACAAGGCAAAAGAAACAGGGGTTTAAGCTCTAAGAGAGACGAAACAACCTCAAGAATGGGCTTATGATTAGCCCTTCCATGCCAAATTTTGTCACCAACTATGGCTTTTCGCCAAGGATGATTCCAGAGATCCTGTCACCGAGTATATATACTAGACTTCCCATCGCTTGTACTTAGCCTTATTACTCCATTGATCGAAGACCCTTTTAACAAGTCCTCGCCTTCCATAGGAATTTCGTCCGAAAAAGACAAAGCGATTGCTGAGAAGAAGTTTTACTTGCACCCATCGCCGATGTCAACCCCAAGAGGCGGCTCCGAGCCGCAGCTCTTGTCGCTGTTTTCGGTCACATTGCCGCGAGTTTCAGGGTCTTCTTCTTGAGAAGCTCTATTCTCCGTACAATTGTACCTCGTCTCATCAATCACCTCACATTTATCAGTGGGAAGCAAAACTTAAGTCCGTTGAATGCGAAACTTGTAAGTTGAGTCACGTCATATATGTGTCACCGATACACTTTGATGGAACCTGTGAGTACCGAAAACGAAGGAGTAACCACAGAGAAGTAGAGATCTCTACTTCAATTGTACAATTTGATATCTCTTTCTTACATTGTTTCAAGAAACATGAAAACCATTTTTGCTCAATTTTTCCTTGTTTTGCTTCTTAGTTTTTGATAATTCTCCCCCCTAACTTCAGAAAGAAAATTGGTTACTTTTTGAGTACTTTTGGACCAAAAAAAAAAAGGTCTTTACTGAGTTATGGCTAAAAGGAATATAACTTGGTGTTCTTCATCTTTCCTATCTTTCTAAAGATATGCTAATGGATGGAAGAATCAAGCTCATATTCACAGCATTTATGCACAAGGCAGAGACTTTGTATATTAAATTCTGGTGGGTTTGTAGGATCAAGTTCAGGTGCCGTGCATATATGCATATACAAACTGATAAAAGCAGTGGGATACTTGGATCAAACCTCATGTTTCAAAGCATATATCCAGATTATATTCCCAAAAACAAGAATGCTAGTGGGGGATGGCCATCTACATTTATGCTTTTGAGTTTGTGTGAGAGACAGGAAGTATCATCAAAAGTTTTCCTAGAAACAGTTAAACATGATTAAAAACTATTAATCATTTCCCTCCAATTCCCAAGAACAAGTTTTCCCTCCAAAATTCCAAGAAAACAGTCTGAGGGGGCATTCATGTCTTGCACTGTTAACACCGTAAGAGAAAAAGTTGCTTTTTGAGCTGAGCGTAATTTTTTAAGGGGGGGGGGGGGGGGGTTAATTATAACAAACCTCAGGAAAGTTTTGTGTAATTTACCCTAATCACGTTATGCATATTCGTAGCAAAGTGTATTGGGAGGAAGATGTGAGGGTGAAAAGAACAACAGATGTTACATTTCCTCACTCTTTAGTAGTATTTGATTTAGCAAAAGCTTTGGCTCGTTTGCCACGTTGTCACCTTCTGTCATGTTGTCACCTTTCATCTAAAAGAGAGTGCCAAATGTACATGCAGTAGTTTAAGAAGTTGGAACCATGACCCTTCGCTTCAGAACCACCGCCAGATTGATTGGTATGCTCTCTCCCTCTCTCTGAAACACACACACACACACACAACATGCATAGCAGTTGATACTCAGACATGATGTTGCATTGAGGTAGTAGCTAATTGGTTACTCAGTTGATGTTGAAACGTCAAACCATGCACCCCACAGGTGAAGAACAGTACTTATGGGCTGTTGAAATCTGATGGTGCTTGTTCCGGGGTTCGATTTTGAAATATAAAAATTGATCACCTAGATTCAACAGCTCATATCTTAGGGAACTTACATTGGACCTGTCCATGCATGCTATCATTAAGCTTTTTTGATTCTCATGCTTTCTTTAATATGTTTGATTGGGTTTGTTACCATTGTTCACATAGACCATGTTGCCTTCGTTCAAAGACGTTGCTAATTGCAATAGACATTGCTAAATGCATGCTATCGGCAAACTTTCTACCAACAAACTCTGTGTGTGTATGTGTGTGTGTGTAAATCTTTTTATCAAACAGTTGGACTGCAATGGAAGACAAACCAAAGGGGGTACATAGTCCTAGCAAAGGGCTACTACAGAGTGAAGAGTTGTATAAGGTACCTCCCACACCCTGATTTCCAGTTTTCATTTCTTCCAATTGCTTGAAAGCCAGTCCCACTTGTGCTTTCAACTTGGTGCAGTATATCCTTGAGACAAGTGTGTACCCCCGAGAGCCAGAGTCTCTCAAGGAGGTCAGGGCTATTACTGCTTGCCACCCGAGGTGATTGCTCACTCCCTCTCCCGTTTAAAGTTTTTGCAACTTCGTTGGCATAACGGTGAGGTTTGAATTTTTCCATTTGTTGGGTTATGAAAGAGTCCACGAAATGGTGTTTCCAACTCCAAACCCATTGGCAATGACTATGGAGGCATACAAGACTTATGTATTGAATTATTATATATATCGTTTTACCTGATGCAGAATTTATCTCTTAACACGCCCTTCACGTGTGGCCCGACTGATTTTTGAGTGGGCTCATCACGTGAAGAGTTAGACTGCGCGTTGGTGGATGAATTAGTTTTTGAATTGTCTGCCGCGCCTGATCAGGAAGATAACCAGCCCTTTTTTTCGATTTCCAGGGCCATAATGGGTACGGCACCGGACGCAGGTCAGATGATGGCCCTGCTCTTGAAGCTAGTAAATGCCAAGAGGACAATTGAAGTTGGAGTTTTCACTGGATACTCACTGCTTCTAACTGCTCTTACAATTCCAGATGATGGCAAGGTTTGTTTCAGTTCCCATCTCAAGTGTACCCTAATTTGCTTTCCACTTGACTATTCATGAATTTGAGATGCCTATTGCAGATTGTAGCCATAGATATGAATCGAGATACGTACGAGATGGGGTTGCCAATCATCAAAAAGGCTGGGGTGGAACACAAAATCAATTTCGTCGAGTCTGAGGCATTACCAGTTCTCGATAAACTCTTGGAAGATGTAAGGATGATATCTTTGGTTCCTTTTAGCCAAACCTCGATTTATTAGAATTAGAAACCAAAAAGTTGCTTTCGTACCTCGTGTCTATCCGCCTGCCTCCATGCATTTGATGATCGTTCTTCGTTTCTGGATTTCTGTTGCAGCATGATAATGAAGGAAGTTTCGACTATGCTTTCGTTGATGCGGATAAGACAAATTACTTGAATTATCACGGGCGACTTCTGAAACTGGTGAAGGTTGGTGGGTTGGTTGTTTACGATAACACACTCTGGGCAGGAAGTGTTGTGATGCCCGAGGAACATGTCGCAGAACGGCTGAGAGCTGACAGGCACTGTATAATAGAGCTTAACAACTCGCTTGCAACTGATCCTCGCATCCAAATTTCTCATGCTCCCCTAGGTGATGGTATCACTATCTGCAGGCGCATCTACTGAATTTCTTCCTCGAGTGTAAACCTGATTATGTTTAATTCCTAGCTCAATAAAGAACAAATGGTTAATTCTCAGTTGGATCAGGTACTTCGGGCAGCTCAGACGTTATTCAAGTGAAGTTAAGATATAACTTCGCGTTGTAGCAGAAGTGACACCTATTTTCCATGAAATTCAATCATACATCTCTGGTAATGAGCCCGGTCCTTGGCCAAAAAATGGTGCAGCTTGCAATCTCCTACCATACGAGCGCCTTGAAATCTGATTTCTGATTTAGGAGATCTGTGGGTCTAAAGTTACATCATTGATCTGGCTCGTCAAAACTAGTCACGGGCTGCTCGAAGCATCCACAATAATTTAACACGAGGAAGTCGGTGTCTGCAGACTTAAAAACGCATTTTGCACACAGTTTTCCTTTTTTCCCTTCAGTTTTGAAAATTAGTTCAGGGCTGTTTTTTAAAACTCTCATTTTGAAGTTTTGGGTTTTCAGTATTTGTTTTTGTTTTGAGAACACCCCCCCCCCCCCCCCAACAAACGGCCATCGCCACCCGTCACCCACCGCCGGCCACCACCACCAGTCGGCCACGACCATTGCCACCCCCACCACTGCCACTACAATCACCACAAAAGAAAAAACTCAAAATAAAAACTGGGTAATCAAACACCCATTTGTTTTTGTAAAAGTCGCAGTGCACCTGGTTGGAACAAATCAAATTTTGGATACTAAATTTTACGTTGAGCCCGTCTCTTACCTAATGACCGAGCCAATTACTTTACCATTCACCAAGTCAAGGTTTTAAAAACGAGCAATCTTTGCAAAAGCCGAGAGATGTATATGCTAAAACTATGCCAAAACCATTCCCACTCCCACTTCCATTTCTGAGATGAGATGAAATGCCACTAAGATCATTTTGAACCAAATAACTACTCAATGTTGTCCACACAGCGGTTAGTCAAGAACTTCAAAAGGTCTAATTTCATACTGCAGCTCCATCTATTCGATTCAGTGTCTTCCATTTTGTCATTGCATTAAAGTTGAATGTACTGGGAGCAAAAACAATTGCAAACTTATAAAAGAAAATTCATCAAACAACGCGAAATGTGCAGATCACTCACCATCGTATCGTGTCTCTAACACCATATGAAACAAGATTCGAAGTAAAACCCAGAAACACTTTGCACCTCAATGACTCCCTAAATGCCGCGTCCCTCTCCTCTTCACTGCAGTCTTCCGCCAAACCCTCGTCCGAAAGCCTCCAATCTAGCTTCAAAACCCCAAAAAAACTCTAATCACAAACCAACTTCATAAATTTATAGTACTTATTAAGCCAAAACTTAGTTTGGTGTAAAACTTTTTTAGTGTTACATAATTACCAACCTACAATAATGACAAGTGACATTTTAAGAATTTTTTTAAAATATGACACAAAATAAAAATCTTAATTGTACCTATAAAATTATGTTTAGTTTTCACAAATTAAAATTCATAAAAAAAAAGAGTTGAAGTAAAATTTAATGGTCAAGTTTGATATGATAATAATATTTTGCTAACTTATGTTTGGACACATATGACTAAACTTATTTTTCTGTAATTTAAGATTTTTTTTACTGAATATGACAATAAACACGTATACAGAATTTTTTTATAACAAAATTTGTATTATTAATTTAATTTTTACACACGTATCGCGTATGGTACGTTGACTCGTCATAATAATAGCCAAACAGAAAAATAAAAATCATAGCCCCCGGTGGGGGGGGGGGGGGGTTCAAAATTGGAAGCATAGATGTGATATGTCACAACAGACGGGTATATTTTGCATCTTATGATTTAACGGCTGGATGGGATCGCTCAAACTAGTAAGTCATTTCAAGATTTGTTTGAAATCACTTACGGTTTTGGTTTCAGTTTCTAAAAAAATGAAAATGTAAAACCAGTTTAGTTTTAATTTTTTTACAAAAATAAATGGGCATTTGATTACTCAGTTTTTTTTTCAGTTTTTTCATTGGTGGTTGGTATTTTGAGTTTTTCTCTTCTGTGGTGTTGGTGGTTGCGGCGCGGAGGCGTTGCAGGCAGTGGTGGTGGTCTCAAAACAAAAACCAAATCTGAAAACCTAAAACTCAAAAATGAGAGCTTTCAAAAACAGCTCTATTTTAAAATTTGGTTTTCAAAACTGAATGGGAAAAAAAAAAAAAAAACCTATATGCCAAACATTATTTTCTCAGTTTACAAAATTGGAGAAAAAACTAAAAACTTAAATGTTGTCAAACGCTACTTAAGTGTACGACAATCACGTCATTGGATTTTCTCCATTTGACTTTATGCGACTAGGAAGATTTAGAAAATTGACTTCACCCGTTATTTTTGTCCTCGCTTGACTTGCCAAACAACACTTATTCAGTCCACAATTGCTATTCACGTTTAATTCAACTTTTGCATTGTACTAAAATTTATCCTAGGATTACAAAAGAAAAAGTCAAAAGGTGCAAATTCAATAGAACGAGGGAGTGGATAACTTCTTAGTCTATCACATGATTGTACCACGTCATATTCTTACATAAGAATTTACAAATGAGATTTTGGGGGGGGGGGGGGGAGGGATAACAGTAGATGAGGTAATTCAATTGAATAAACTATTTACTTTATTTAAAAATTAACGTAATTCACGCTCTATAGGACAAACAGTTTATTCTAGAGGAGGTGTTAGTAAAAAAAATGTATATTTTGTTAGTTAACTAATGAATGAATATTACAAATGTATATTATTGATGAAAAATTTGAGATGGTACTGAGATTGACTATTTTATGAAAATAAAAAAACGATACGCACTCCGGTACGATATTCATAACTATGGCTTCTGTCATGTTGGTGAGAGTTGTTGTGTTAGAGAACCGCCGGGAGAATAGGGATTACATCTAATAGAGCCTCGTGGTAACGATGAAGTTGCAAGAGAGGGGTACATGAACACCATTTTGTATAGAGGTGATCGACATTGTATAAGACAAATAAGTATGAGGCCTTCTGTATTTTTTGAATTGTGTAAATTTCTAACCAAGAAAAAATTAGTTCATGCAACTACAAACATGTCAAGTAGGGAACAAGTTCTAATTTTTTCACACGTACTTGGACATAACATAAGATTTCGGGCGATAGGTGGGGGGTTCCATAGGTCTACCGAGACAATCCATAGATATTTTAAGATTGTCCTCAAACCAGTATTGAAGTTGTATAAAGAGCTTATTGCACAAATTGAGGATTCTACTCCCAAAAAAATCAAGAATAGCCGCAGGTTTTTTTTCCGTATTTTAAGGTTGGTTATCATGGATAACATGCATGAAATAACATTATAAATACATGCTCTTATTTAACTATTCGTAATATTGTTACGAGCAATAATAGGACTGTGTGAGGGCACTAGATGGAACTCATGTTCGCGCTAAGGTCCCCCAAGATATTCAAGGAAGGTTTCGTGGTCGAAAGGAGGGAACGCCACAAAATGTCTTATGTGCCATCAAATTTGATTTAAAATTAACTTATGTACTCGCGCGATAAGAAGGAAGTGCGCATGGCTCTCGTCTGTAACTAATGCACTTTTGAGGCCGAGAGGTTTCAGCATTCCTGAGGGTATTAATAGAAGTTGGAATATTTTAGTTGTTTCTAACAAGTAGTGTGCTTTAAAGTAAATTAATATATCTTTATTCATATTTTGCAAGAAAATACTATCTTGGAGATGCTGGTTATGATACCAGAAATGGGATGTTATCTTCTTATCATGGTGTTCATTATCATTTGGAAGAGTTTAGTGAGCATCCACCTCAAGATGAAAGAGAGTTTTACAACCTCCGCCACGGTTCTTTGCGAACAACTATTGAAATAAGTAGTATTGGAGTATTGAAGGGGCGTTTTCGCGTGTTAGATATTTTTCCACATTGGTCATTCAAAACGCAGGTGGATGTAGTACTTGCATGTTGTATCATTCATAACTACATTATGGGTGTGGATCCAAATGACCAAATTACTGAAGATGTTGTTCAAGAGATAGAATCTCAACGGCAAAGTGGACGAGAGCCAACTCAACGGGAGGAGATGGAATAATATAGAGAATGGGCAATGAAAAGGGACCATATAGCAAGGGAAATGCGGAATGATTATCTTAGAAGAGGGAAAATGTTTAGGAATCTGTTTATTTACTTATATGTTTATTCACTTTTATCTTGTGACATTTTAATTGTACTTGCTTTGCTGTTAAGAATGTGTATGTATATTGGATAAGGTTGTATCGATACCGATGTTTTTGATGGTTTTATCATGTTTATACTATTTGCTTTCTATCTAATCTTTAGCATATGACCATAGGTAGTTTTATCATTTTTCCGTGTGTCGTCCAAACAGCGAAAAGGGAAATTCAGGAAAACATTTTTAGGAAATTGCTATTTTCCAAAAAGTATTTTCCAAAAAGGGTTTTCTGTCAAACATTTTCCGTGAAACAAGCAAGGACTAAGTTTGAATAATTTTTTGTATTAATGGTAGTTGAAGATGCTCTTCTGAAAGATGTCGCTTCTCTCGAATAGTCAACTTTCGCAGTTCATAGAGTAATTTTCTACTAGGTTAAAGACTTCACTTCTCTCGAATAATCACCTTTCACAGGTCACAGAGTAATTTTTTACTGGGTTAAATATTAAGTATGTTCTGATCTTTACCCGTAATAATCACTTGGGTAAATTACATAAAACTCCCCTGAGGTTTGCCATAATTACACTCCGCCCCCTATCTTTAAAAATTACACTCCATTCCCCTGAGGTTTGTACCCGCATTACACACAACTACATTCCCCTGAGGTTTGTACCCGCATTGCACACAACTACATTCCCCTGAGGTTTGTACCCGCATTGCACACAACTACACACATTTAACGGCATGCCCAACTCCGTGCAAAGATTCCCTGACACGTTACTTTATGCAATTTTCATACCCAAAATACCCCCCCCCCCCCCCAGGGCCCTTTGTTCTTTATATAAACCCCACCATTGACCCCCAAGCCAATTTATAGATCCAAACCAATCCATACCCTACAAGCTTCGTCTAGGCTGACACTACCACCTTTAAGCAAGTCGTCTAGATGCTCACTGGATCATCAGATACTGCGAAGCAAGCCTTATCAAAGCCTAATCAACCAAATCCAACACCTTCCAGAAACAACATCCCCCTATCAAAACAGGGCAAAAGAAGCAAGGGTTTAAGCTCTACGAGAGACGAAACAGCCTCAAGAATGGGCTTATGATTAGCCCTTCCATGCCAAATTTTGTCACCAACTCTGGATTTTGCTAGGATGATTCTGGAGATCCTGTCACCGAGTATATTAGACTTCCCATCGCTTATACTTAGCCCTGTTACTCCATTGATCGAAGACCATTTTAACAAGTCCTCGCCTTCCATGGGAAATTCGTCCGAAGAAGACAAAGCGATTGTTGAGAAGAAGTTTTATTTGCACCCATTACCGATGTCAACCCCAAGAGGCGGCTCCGAGCCGTAGCTCTTGCCGCTGTTTCCGGTCACATTGCCGTAAGTTTCAGGGTCTTCTTCTTTAAAAGCTTTATTATCCGTACAATTGTACCTCGTCTCAACAATCACCTCACCTTTATCAGTGAGAAGCAAAAATTAAGTCCGTTGAATACGAAACTTGTAAGTTGAGTCACGTCATATCCGTGTCACCGATACTCGTTGATGGAACCTGTGAGTACCAGAAAGGAAGGAGTAACCACAAAGAGGTAGAGATCTCTGCTTCAATTGTACAATTTGATCTCTCTTTCTTGCATTGTTTCAAGAAACATGAAAACCACTTTTGCTCAATTTTTCCTTATTTTGCTTCTTAGTTTTTGTTAATTCTCTCCCCTAACTTCAGAAAGAAAATTGATTACTTTTTGAGTACTTTTGGACAAAAAAAAAAGAGTCTTTATTGAGTTATTGCTAAAAGGATATAACTTGGTGTTCTTCATCTTTCCTGTCTTTTTAAAGATATGCTAATGGAGGGAAGAATCAAGTTCATCTTCACAGCATTTATGCACAAGGCAGAGACTTTGTATATTAAATTCTGGTGGGTTTGTAGAATCAAGTTCAGGTGCAGTGCATATATGCTTATACAAACCGATAAAAGCAGTGGGATACTTGGATCAAACTTCATGTTTCAAAGCATATATACAGATTATATTCCCAAAAACACGAATGCTAGTGGGGGATGGCCATCTACATTTATGCTTTTGAGTTTGTGTGAGAGACAGGAAGTATCACCAAAAGTCTTCCCTAGAAACGGTTAAACATGATAACGATTAATCATTTCCCTCCAATTCCCAAGAACAAGTTTTCCCTCCAAAATTCCAAGAAAACAGTCTGGGGGGCATTCATGTCTTTTTGCATTGCACCGTTAACACCGTAAGAGAAAATTTTACTTTTTGAGCTGAGTGTAATTTTTAAAGATAGGGGGCGGAGTGTAATTATAACAAACCTCAGGAAAGTTTTGTGTAATTTACCCTAATCACTTTATGCATATTCGTAGCAAAGTGTATTCGTAGGAAGATGTGAGGGTGAAAAGAACAGATGTTACATTTCCTCACTCTTTAGTAGTATTTGATTTAGCAAAAGCTTTGGCTCGTTTGCCATGTTGTCACCTTCTGTCATGTTGTCACTTTTCATCTAAAAGAGAGTGCCAAATGTACATGCAGTGAGTAGTTTAAGAAGTTGGAACCATGACCCTTCGCTTCAGAACCACCGCCAGATTGATTGGTATGCTCTCTCTCTCTCTCTCTGAAACACACACACAACATGCATAGCAGTTGAAACTCAGACATGATGTTACATTGAGGTAGTAGCTAATTGGTTACTCAGTTGATGTTGAAACGTCAAACCATGCACCCCGCAGGTGAAGAACAGTACTTATGGGCTGTTGAAATCTGATGGTGCTTGTTCTGGGGTTCGATTTTGAAATATAAAAATTGATCACCTAGATTCAACAGCTCATATCTTAGGGAACTTACATTGGACCTGTCCATGCATGCTATCATTAAGCTTTTTTGATTCATGATTTCTTTAATATGTTTGATTGGGTTTGTTACCATAGTTCACATAGACCATGTTGCCATTGTTATTAGGTGTTCCTTCATTCAAAGACATTGCTAATTGCAATAGAAATCTATCAGCAAACTTTCTACCAACAAACTCTCTCTATCTATCTCTCTGTGTAAATCTTTTTATCAAACAGTTGGACTGCAATGGAAGACAAACCGAAGGGGGTACATAGTCCTAGCAAAGGGCTACTACAGAGTGAAGAGTTGTATAAGGTACCTCCCACACCCTGATTTCCAGTTTCATGTCTTCCAATTGCTTGAAAGCCATTTCCACATGTGCTTTCAACTTGGTGCAGTATATCCTTGAGACAAGTGTGTACCCTCGAGAGCCAGAGCCTCTCAAGGAGCTCAGGGCTGTTACTGCTTGCCACCCGAGGTGATTGCTCACTCGCTCTTCCATTTAAAGTTTTTGCAACTTCGTAGGCCTAACGGTGAGGTTTGAATTTTTTCCATTTGTTGGGTTATGAAAGAGTCCACGAAAATGGTGTTCCAACTCCGAACCATTGGCAATGACGGTGGAGGCACACAAGACTTATGTATTGAACTAGCCCGACTGATTTTTGAGTGGCCTCATCACGTGAAGAATTAGACTGCGCGGCGGTGGATGAATTAGTTTTTAAATTGTTTGTTGTACCTGAACATGGTATAAGAGCTGATTGATTCAGACTCAACAGTCAGTCAATTATTTTTTGAGTTGAATTTTTTCACACTGAAACAACTTCTAATGTATCAAGTTAAAACCCGATGGACTTGAATCTCAAGTGTGATAAACTAATGCTAACCTTGTGCATTGACTTCCTCTTTTATCGTACTCGACATGAAATGAAATGCATTTACTTGTGCAAGACCTCAGGATGGCCTCTTAATTAGTAGCTTCTCAAGGCAATTAACGTAACTTTTGGAACCGGACGCACAAACCTTGTCGAGAAAGGACTTTGTACTCGGGAAGATAACCGGCCCTTTTTCCGATTTCCAGGGCCTTAATGGGTACGGCACCGGACGCAGGTCAGATGATGGCCCTGCTCTTGAAGCTAGTAAATGCCAAGAGGACAATTGAAGTTGGAGTTTTCACTGGATACTCACTGCTTCTAACTGCTCTTACAATTCCAGATGATGGCAAGGTTTGTTTCAGTTCCCATCTCAAGTGTACCCTAATTTGCTTTCCACTTGTCTGTTCATGAATTTGAGATGCCTATTGCAGATTGTAGCCATAGATATGAATCGAGATACTTACGAGATGGGGTTGCCAATCATCAAAAGGGCTGGGGTGGAACACAAAATTAATTTCGACGAGTCTGAGGCATTACCAGTTCTCGATAAACTCTTGGAAGATGTAAGTATGATATCTTTGGTTCCTCTTGGCCAAACCTCGATTTATTAGCATTAGCAACCAATAAGTTTCTTTTTGAAGCTCAATTTTATTTGCCGTGCATATGGAGCTACCCTAGCAACTTCAAAATATTCGTACCTCGTGTCTATCCGCCTACCTCCACGCATTTGATGATCCTTCTTCGTTTCTGAATTTCTGTTGCAGTATGATAATGAAGGAAGTTTCGACTATGCTTTCGTTGATGCCGATAAGACAAATTACTTGAATTATCACGAGCGAATTCTGAAACTGGTGAAGGTTGGTGGGTTGGTTGTTTACGATAACACACTCTGGGCAGGAAGTGTTGTGATGCCCGAGGAACATGTCGCAGAACGGATGAGAGGTTCCAGGCACTGTATAATAGAGCTTAACAACTCGCTGGCAGCTGATCCTCGCATCCAAATTTCGCATGCTCCCCTAGGTGATGGTATCACTATCTGCAGGCGCATCTACTGAATTTCTTCCTTGAGTGTAAACCTGATTATGTTTAATTCCTAGCTCAATAAATAACAAATAGTTAATTCCCAGTTGAATCAGATACTTCGGGCAGCTCAGGCGTTATTCAAGTGAAGTTAAGATATAACTTCCGTTGTAGTAGAAGTGACATCTATTTTCTATTAATTTCAATCATACATCTCTGGTAATGAGCCGCGTCCTTGGCCAAAAAATGGTGCAGCTTACAATCTCCTACCATCCGAGCCCCTTGAAATCTGATTTAGGGGATCGGTGGGTCTAAAGTTACATCATTGATCTGGCTCGTCATAATTAGTCATAGGCTGCTCGAAGCATCCGCAATAATTGAACACCGGGAAGTTAGGGTCTGCAGACTTACTTTTTCCTTGCAGCAAATGTCTCTGCAACCAGTAAAGGGAAGGCAATAGTTGCATCGCAGTGCACCTGGTTGGGACAAATCAAAAGTGCAATAATTAGATCCATAGTTTCCAACTGATTAAAGAAACCAAAAACCAAGACTGAAATGGGAAAGATCTGGACAAGCTTCTTTGCTCTATGGCGTAAAAGGGCACATGAGTTATACACCGAGAGTAAACAGAGCAGAGGACAAAGAAAGTAGAACCTTAACAGTCTCTGCAGAACCTCGAATTTTCCCCCATGATACAGCTTCATCAGGACAAGCACCAGAATCACTCCCATCAAACTCCTGTGCCGTGTTGATAAAGACAGCGAAATCTGCACCATTGCGCATCATATTGGCATTGCAAATGTGATGCTTGGGCAGTCCCCCTCCAAGAATTATCATCCCAGTCTTCCTGCTACTTGCATGGACAGCCTCACCATTCATGGCCCTAATATCTGCACGTTGTGTAGTTCTCAGTAAAAGTTTGTAAACAACCATATGCAGGGACTAAGCGACAATGAAAGGGCAATTTGCTACCTTGCACTATGTCAACCACTAAACCAGGACTGCGAAAAGAATGGAAATATAACATGTCCCCAAGTGAGCCATCTGTTAAGCCAGGGCAGAAGACAGGTATATTGTTCTGCAAAACAAATCATCCAAATTAAAACACAGCAAGTTAGGAAACTGCACAAACTTACATAACAAATCCAGTTCGTAAAACTGAGAAATTTTTAAAAAGAGAAACCAGTGCAATCTGTAATTTAAGCATGGAACTCAAAGTAGATGTTTGACAAGTACACATAGTTTGGCAAGTGAACTTACTATAAATTACGCACTACAAAAGTCGTTCCGCTCCCCCACACAACCCACCCCCCCTGAGCCCAACACAAAAGAAAAAAGGAAAAGAAAAAGAACAAAAAAGAAACACACTCTCTTGGTGTATACTGGTCTCTAATATGATGGCTGGCCTAGCAATTACATACCATCTTTCTCGACTCTCGTGTTCTTCAAACAAATAGATTCCTCCACCATTTAATCAGGAAGAAAAAGGGACTTCCTCCAGAAGTTATATTTTCTAAACATCGACTTCACCGCCCCCCAAGGTCCACACCAAATCCATCACTAATTCTCTCAGCTGGTTACCCTTCCCCTCGGAATGAAGTATTGTGTGACCGTTAGTGTGCAAATAGGATTTGAAGAAGGGTTCTAAAAGCAAGCAGCCGTAGCCAAGCAACTAATAATAAAAATATCAGTCAACTTCTGCCAAAGTTGCTTCTTCTCTGTTCAACGTGCTTCATATGCTACCCATACCCATACCAAGCTTATAATTTTCAGTTTTATCAAGCCAATGCTTCATTTCAATGGTCCTATTCATACAAGTGCGAAATATCTGAGCCTTTCTCTACTTTAAAGCTAACAAACTGTGCAAGGTTCTATAACATCTATACAAGAAGCAAGCACAAAAACCGGAGGTCTTGTAAAGGGAAAGCAGGATGGATGTGTTGCTACTCATCCCAAAACTATCATACGATTTTAACCTTGAAAGCGCATATGGGAAAAGGGGTAATCGTACACGCACATAAGCTTGAGTAGAAACGGATATAAAACAAGTAGAATTGTGGAAAATAATCACAAAACTAAAAAGCTTATTCAATGGAAAATCAAGCTAAATAGGGAAAGACTACCTTATATGCCCAGTACAGGTACGAGCTCTCATCATTTATTTCTTTACCCAAACGAGCAATTACTTTAGATGGCGTCCATAATACATTCTGTCAAACAAGGACTGGATGTGAGGGAGAAAAACTCTACAAGACACAATACCATATTTACGTCCGCACCTTACAACTCTAGGCTGCAAGTACACAATAAGCACTTGTGTTGATGTTGGTATTGTGGGCTGAGCCAGTACATCATGATTATAACGTAATCTTTTTCTATCATAGAAAGGATTGTGCAAAAAAAAATATACTTTTGGATAACTTCAGTCAACATTTACAAATGGAGTTCTCTCTAACAAGATAGAAATGTTTGCATTCTCAAGTGTAAACTTGCTGAATTCAAGACTTGGAGACTAGCACAGTTATTAAGCCAAAAGCCGACTCCAAATATCCAGGGAAAAGAAATGCATGAAATAAAAACAAGCTACAGTGTTAGAAAGTTCATATACTTCAACGCTCTTGGACAAAACAAGGCAAAAACTACAAAGAGAGATACCTTTAAGGTCTGTTCTTCCAACATCTGGTCAAATATTGGAATGATCCAATCCTCAAATTTGCAATAGTTGTCATTAGGAACCAGCAAGTTGCCAATACGGTTCAATCCTTTTGAGCGTAAAGCAGCACCTGGTAGAGAAAAATCACCTTTATATGTGGGTGCGAGGCACTTAATAAGATCTTCTTCAATACCACCAGCCGTAGTAACCACCACATCAACCTGCACTAGGAAACATCCTTTATCTTAAGTGTCATATCTAAAAGGCAAGGGAATATAAAAAAAAAAAATTAGACCCTAGTTCTCTCAATTTTTTAAAAATTTTGACCTAGATATTTATCGATGAAATATCTGCTTTTGTCAATCTGAAAGTGAGCCAATCTCCCTATTACCTAGTGCAAACTTCAAAGCCTTTTGTCCCAAATTAGTTGGGATCGGCTACATGGAAAACGTTTCTTCCAGTTTTCCCGATTCAAGCAAAAACCCTCTGCTAAATTCATAGCAATCAGGTCATTCCTCACTACTTATCCCCACGTTATTTCAGGTCTACCCCTACCTCGTTTTATCCCATCAACTTGGCATAAAATCACTTTTCCTCATGGGGCATCAAATATTTGATCCTTCCCAACCATAATTACCAGAGGATCAATTTGGATGCTAAATTTTACACTAAGCCTGTCTCTTACCTAATGATCGAGCCAATTACTTTACCATCCACCAAGTCAAGGTTTTAAAAACGAGCAATCATTGCAAAAGCCGAGAGATGTCTATGCTAAAACTATGCCAAAACTCCCACTCCCACCTCCCTTCCTGAGATGAGATGAAATGCCACTAAAATCATTTTGAACCAAATAACTACTCAATGTTTTCCACACAGTGGTTAGTTCAGAACTACAAAAGGTCTAATTTCTTACTGCAGCTCCATCTATTCGATTCAGTGTCTTCCATTTTGTCATTGCACTGAAGTTGTGTGTAATAGGAGCAAAAACAATTGGAAACTTATAAAAGAAAATTCATCAAACAACGCAAAATGTGCAGATCACTCACCATGTGATGCTCCACAAGATATCGTATCGTATCTCTAACACCAGAAGAAACAAGATTCGAAGTAAACCCCAGAAAAACTTTGCACCTCACTGACTCCCTAAATGCCAGGTCCCTCTCCTCTTCACTGCAGTCTTCCGTCAAAGCCTCGTCCGAAAGCCTCCAATCTAGCTTCAAAACCCCCCAAAAAACTCTAATCACAAACCAACTTCATAAATCATAATAATAGCCAAACAGAGAAATAAAAATCATAGCCTATTGCGCCGCGCGGGGGGCGGGGGGATGTTCAAAGTTGGAAGCATAGATATGATATGTCACAACAGATGGGTATATTTTGCATCTTATGATTTAACGGCTGAATGGGATCGCTCAAACTAGTAAGTCATTTCCAAGTTTAAGTATACGCCATCTGTGTCATTGGATTTTCTCCATTTGACTTTATGCGACTAGGAAAATTTAGTAAATTGACTTCACTCATTGTTTTTGTCCTCGCTTGACTTGCCAAACAACACTTATTCAGTCCACAATTGCTATTCGCGTTCAATTTAACTTTTGCATTGTACTAAAATTTGTCCTAGGATTACAAAGAAAAAGTCAAAAGGTGCAAATCCAATAGAACGATGGAGTGAATAACTTCTTAGTCATATCACAGCACTGTACCACGTCATCTCTATCATCAACGCTAAATTAGTAAAAAAAAAGCTCAAGCTAAGGTTAAAACAATGATAGTTGGCGTCTAGATGTACTAAATCTACCACAGGTTGGAGTGTATTACAGTAGGACGGAAGGAGTATACAGCGTTATACCATGTCATGTCTATAATCATCAGCGCCAAATTAAAAAGAAAACGCCACTGACCATTTGATTAACGACTTTGATCGCATCGCCGAGATTGGAGGCCTGAAAACCGGTGGAGACCATGGACTTGAGCAGCCGCGAGTAATCGACGCCCGAATTGAAATCGTAGCCCTCGATTTTCGTGCACGACGACCCCTCTAGGCTTTCCGATTCCTTGAACACCACCGCCCGGACCGAGTCCATCAGGCTCTCCCTCGTCGCCTGTCCCATAACTTTTGTCCCTCTTCGTTATACTGCTTCAAGTTCCGGCGAACGGCGGCGCAGAGTGTTTACATTTTGCGTTTACCCTTGACAATTACCTCAAATACCCCTGGCTGGTGAGGGTTGGGCCACTGCGAGTCTGGCTTGGGGTTGCATGAGATCGGCCTAAACAGACGAGATTCGGGCCTGTTTTGAGCCTGTTGGATTTGGGCCGAACCTTGGGTCACGTTTCAAACTGGGCTTTACGCCTTCTTTGGGCCTTATGTGAGCCTTCCCCTTCTTACTAAGACTACATAATGTTCTTGCGAATTAGGGTCAACACATAAGCAGTGATTTCAAACTCAGAGGTTGATCGTACTCTTGCAACTTTACGTAAAGCATAGTTTGGTTTCTCGAGACTGATACTGAAAAAGTTGATAGATTAGTCACCGATTACTGTCACTCTACATAATCGTGCATGAGATCTTCATCTCCTACGGCTTCTCGTTGGGCCATGAGAGACAGTTTTAACCATGCCAGTGTCTTAACACTTCGTACCCTTTTTCGTGTATGAAGATTTTATATTTTTAAAGAAACAAAAAAATAAACATGTACTAATTTGAATGACGTCAAAAAAGAATTCCAATAATATGTTTGCAAATGGTGGGTGAATGGCGTTCGAAATGTTTTTGATAATCGAATCTGAATTCACTCTTTAATAAATGTCATGTAGGTTGTTTATTTCTAATAAGAGTATAACTTTGTCGGACTTATTGTAAAATAAAACTCGTCGCCTTCTAGTTGGTAATGACAAGTTTCGCTTGAAGTTAATTGTGGCTCAAATATTTTGCCCAAGTGCCAATTTTCAACTTAGGCTCCGCTCGATGCTGAATAAGAAGTCGAACAAGTAGACTTTGAGCTTGTTTGGGTCCATTAATCAAGTCACCCTATATCGCGTTCAAGTCCTCTAGTATAAAACTCTGGTCAATTTGATGCCAAAGCGGTTTCTCTTATTACAAATTTCTCCGTTGTCGAATCCACAGATAAATGCGGAAGAGTATGTACCGTAACCTCAATCGGTTAGTCTAGTACTCAAGAAATTTTGTTCCCTTACTTGACTTGCTAAGTTTAAAACTTTGAGTTAGCACTAAATAATTTACTTCTCTTAATGCATTAGGCGGATGATATGCAGAGTGCATCTCAAAAATAATCCGAAGACGGAATTCAGTTTCGATTGACGCACACACTGATGATACGCTTTACCGTACAAAGAAAAAGGATATCCAGATCAACTTTTTTGAATTAGCTTCCTTTATGTCAAAATCTTTGTTTTGCTTTTGGGTAATAGTAATTGATAATATTAATTCAGCCACAAGATTTACCACCTTTTATTTAATGATGACATGTGCTGCTATGACTTAATGCCAATTTGAGGATGAAATGAGGGGGAAAAGTTCCCTAGGTGGCCCATAACTTTATAGATCCACTCATCCTTTTTTTGGACCAACTATTAGGACTTAAGTAGGTACTTAGGGGTTGCCATTAATTTTACCAAAAAATTGTCAAGGAATCTCTGTTTTCAAAGGCTGCAATGAATGTTTCAAATATGAAGAGTGGGGGACAAATATGAAGCCCCCACAAATATTCCAATGGCCCCTCAAGTTTGGCTTATTGACTGATCCATCAGTTTTCATGATTTTATCCTAATGATGCAACCTAATTACTGTATTATTATGAAATGATGGGTGCTAAATTTCTTTGCTAATATTGCCTTGTCATGTATGTTAGTCAAAATGAATGATTTTGGATCATTATACCCGACTTCTAGGCCCGCTAGATTAAAGGGCTAGCAGGACGAGAGAGAGGCTAAAGTAACTAAGTCCAAAAAATTACTTTAGTCAATGGTCCTAATTGGTCGGGACCAATGGTCTCGAACTATAAAGTATTGTATACTTAGTGAGCATAGGGGATTTAACGTTTCAGTTGTTCCTCGATGCAGGTGAAGCCTCCACATGTTTTTCAATGTCCTGTCAATTCGTGCATTTTGAATTTTCTCTCAGTCTTTTTTTGTTGTTGATATCCACGATCAACTTATTCAAGATTACGCACGTTTCATAATTTTACTTTTAGCACTAGATATGTAACGCAAAGTGACGGTTTCAATTCAAAAACTATACGTGTGTCAGACATGTTGAAGTTGGTTGATTCAATTTTAAAGTGGTAATGACAACTTTACGGTCTCCAAGGTTTTTAACCAACTTTTTCATTATTTTATGTACTTACATGGGTTCGGGTACATTCCTCGTAACTTATATCCCACATCGGCTAAAAACAAGTGATAGAACTATTCCGTGTATCTGATGGGTTCATCCTTCCTATGAGCATGTTTTTCCATCAGACGCCACGCTCTAACGTTATATATATTTGAGTCAAGCTCATACCTATTTCTATTATAGTCCTCATGTGTCAGCGACGGTCGGACTAGCATGCTTTTAACTTGGATACCATGCTTGAACAATTGCAATCTATTGTTTCATTTTGCGGTTGGGCTTGCAATAAAAAGAAAACCAAAAAATTACATTCGTGGAGGCTAGATACCACAAGCGTCTTGATCCAATTATTTCAAACCACGAGGATGATGAGGATATTCACAAATGGACACCCTTGGGTCCCCAACTTACTATCGCATGTCAAGTTGTCTTATCAGGTTGTCTGTACAAAAATCCGTATCCACCCGGTAGAAAACAACCCGATGCTAGCAATCTCTTGCGAAAAAATTCCAGATCTATCTAGGGCCAAACTACCATTACAAAGATACTGCTTCCATCACCTCTGGGCCCTCCAGATTCTGGCATGGCACCACCTTACAAATTTCTTTCATCCCAATTGCAGATGTTGAAGATTGCCCAGAGATCAGCATTTGCATCTACCATGCATACCCACACATAGTGCATATAACCAACCAAGCTAACATTCATCTAGAGTCTAGACTAATTCAAAACAGAGCATCAATTCCAGTACTTTTACTTTTTGTGGTAATACAATTCCAGTACTTTGGATCTTGTGAAATATCCAAGCATGCATGCCTATCAATGTTGGCGTGTGGCCGACGGAACCAAGAAAATGGCTTCTTGTCCTTTCAGAACATGTACATTATTGCGATTGAGATTGGTGATGTTCATGGAGGGGCTAACCATGGCGGTCAA